>JAVJIF010033921.1:0-199564 GCA_038442645.1 Agave tequilana
TGTTGACACTTAAAAAGACAAGATTCTCATTGGTCCGAACGATGTCTAAACTTGTTGACATTTACAAAAGACAAGGGACAGACGAGCTGAAGACCAGTTTTCACCCACCTCCAAGGGACAAGGAAGCGGTTTGGACTCCACTGATCCAGCAAGCAGAACAGTGAACCCGGATGGTGTCTAAACAGACCTCAGCAGGTCTAAGATGCTAGCATTTAGCATTACATTAGCCCAAGGAGATAGCCTCGATTGAGAGGCTAGCATCATCCAACTTCGCCAGGAAGCTAACTGATAACTTCGCCGAAAACCCTCTTTTCGGACTTCGCTAAGGATTGCCTCTAGCTCCGCTATGAGCTTCAAAGCGGGCAAGCTCCGCTATCAGCCTGCTATGGTCAACCTTTGACCATCAAAATCTCCTGATGAGATCGGATTCAATCTAATCAAATCCAATCGGGATTCAAATATGGCAGGTGATTGCCGCAATCTCTTGACTATCTTGAACGAGTAAGAGGATCAAGGAGAATCTCCCAACGATATGGAAAGGATCAAAACAAATCAGAAAGATCAACCGACCTGCCAATTCTAGCTCCGCAGAAGCTATCCCTAGCCTCGCAGCAAGGCTACTTTCCAGATTTTAAACAGATTCGGTTCAATCTGTTTCCATATCTTCAAGGGACGATTATACCCTTGCTCTCCCTATAAATAGCCCGCCAGGGGTACAAGGAGACAAAAGAGACGGAGAGGAATCAAGGAGAGGACGCATGCATACGGGAGGACTCCACAAGCAGAGGCTTCTTCACAAGCAGGCACGCGCGTTCTCAAATTCAGAGACCTTTTAGATAATTGCTTTCTCTAATCAGGGTGTTGATACCCTAACGTCGTCCTTCTTCTCAAGGAATCTCCGAACCAGGCGAGAAGGAATTCCTTATTGAAGGCGATTTTGAGAAGCAGCAAGAGGGTTCTACCAACCTTCTGTTCTCTGATTCCCCGAACCAGGCGAGAAGGGAATCTCATCGCTCGCATCGTCAAAGGGACAAAGTGGTCGCGCGCTGACAGACTCCTATCGGCACATTTTCCCAGAATCTCTGAGGAGATCTACTTGTAATCTTTTGAGAATACTTGTAATTTAGCTCCTCAAACTTTTATTTGTAAGTTTTCCCCCTTTGCAAACATAATGGAAAACAAGATGGCGACTCCGCTGGGGATTGTATTCTCCTCTGCTGAGAATCAAGTGTCGCAATGCGACGAACAGACCTTCAGGTCTATCTCTGAATTCAGAAAAGCCCGGTGCAGCCAGATCTTCTCTGGCTAAATCTTCAAGCAAAGTCTCTGCGGAGACGGAAAGGTTCTCTGCAAACCTGCCGCAGTTCTCTGGCGCAATAAGGAAACATGCCCGCAGCCCAGATCCTGCACTTTTTGAAACCTGGTTATCCAGATCGATCAAGGAAGATTTGAAGAAGTCCTCTCTGGGGGTGGCCTGACGCTTCGAGCACGGAAGCACAGGAAGGTCTTCATGGCCAAGGTTTCAAATCAGAAACCAGAGGCAGAATCTTGCCAGCACTCCACAGCCCCGCTTGTGGCTATTCAGGTTCCTTGCGAACCTAGGCGTCCCCTGTCAAGGCTGATATGGAAGCCTAAACAGGAGTCTTCAACCAAAGCTCCCGGAGTAGTCATGCCGAGACTGCGCCTCTCCCGCGAAGAAAAGGGTAAGATGCCCATCTGCCCTGACGATGCTGCCAGCCATGAAGTCACGACGGCAATCATACCGTCACTTGAATCAAAGGCAGCGAAGCCTCATGTCAGCCTCGCTCGTACAAGCGAAGCTATTGTACCAAACGAACTCACTGGGGTCGCGGTCGCAAGGCTAGGACCGCAGTGTTATCTGAGGTTGATCCCCTTCGCAGCAGAATAGCGGGCAAAGCACCACAGCGTGCTCCGCTCCCCAATTCATCAGGCACTAAGCTCGCACCTGTCGGCGAAGCTAGCGCCAAAGTACTATTCAGTACTAATCCCTTCTGCAGGGATAAGAAGAACGGAGCATCATCCCTTGTACGCTCTAAAAAGGCCTCTCTACGGGGTTGTTCAGGCTCTGTTGAGCCAAACCTGCGACAATTCTTGACGAACAAGCGGGATTGGAGTCTCTCCAAACCACTTCCCCGTTTGTCAAAGAGGATGCCGACTTGTGACAATCCATTCAGCCATTGTCGGCATATCCAATCAAGGTGGCACCTCCGCACCGTCAATCGGTGTTTGACCGGTTATCCGCACATGCCATAAAGAAACATCATGAAAGGAGCGCTTCGCGAGGCCTAGCCTTCGCGTCCGTCAACATGACCGGAAGAGGACGAGCGACACAGGGAAGGTCATACATCTGATGATACCCCTTTCGGCTCCCCAGATCCAGATTATAGCCCGGACTTAGGTGAAGTCTTGGTGCGCGAAGAAGGTGTTTTCCGAAACACCAGATCCAGGGTAGCGATACCCTATAATTATGAACAGCCTTCTTCCTCAAAGGCCCTAATCTCGCCACAGTCCAGACGATCACCCCAATCATCTGATGGAGAAGATGAAGACAGCGGGTATGCCTCTTCAGCAACAGTCAGTTCTATACGGACGGACAAAGCATCGGTCAATAATGGCCGATACGCCAATGATGATCTTCGTCAGCGCCTGGAAGCTCAGGAGCAAACTTTCAGAATTCAGCAAGAGGCTCTGGACAATGTTCAACAGATGCTCGCTCAGCTCCTCAGCAACCGGAATGATGATACCGGGAGCAATCATGATGAGGAGGGACACCTCAGCAACGATCCGCCCAAGACGGAGAAATCTAAAGGAGGCTCTTCCCTGGATGCCGAAGTCCTTAAAGGCCTTCAAGCTCAAATCGCATCCCTAGCTCAGAGGGATGAATTAAAGAGGTAGGGGCAGTCCGTCCTTATCCGCTGGAGTGGGATTCGGTGCCATATCCGCCAAAGTTCAAACCACCAACGTTGCATGCGTATGATGGTAAGAGCTCGCCCAATCAGCACATCTACTATTTCCGGTCCAAGACGGTAATGTTCTAAACAACGACGCCATCATGGCTAGGTTGTTCATCGGCACCTTGAAAGGGGTGGCATTCGACTGGTTCCGAAGCCTTCCTCAGGACTCTATCAATTCCTGGGTCGACCTGGAAACTCGGTTCCTCTCTCGCTTCTATGAGGATGACACCGAAGTGACCATGGACAAGCTCCTTTCCACTGTGCAGAGGAAGGCGAATCTATCCGTGAATACATTGAGCGGTTCAGAAATCTATCTCTGATGTGCCCAGCAGGGATGCCATTACCTATGCTCTTACAGACATGCAGGCACAACTTCTTGGATCAAGTAGAAGTCCGCATGGGGGCTGTCAAAGCCCATACTTGGAAGGAATTGGTCGAACAAGCTGAGATAGCTGAGAAATCGGCTAAGAAGTTCGAGCCATCCGCCCTAGGAGCAAATGGGGCGCGAACAACAAAGGGCGTAGCGATCTCCCGCAGTCTTCCCAAGCTAAAGGGAAGGAGATTATGTCCGTCGAGCTGACCGGGACATGCAGTCAAAGGCCAAGAAGAGCGGCGTCAACAGCCAAGAGCCTAAGTTTCCTCCGAAGCAGTACTCCTTCAGAGATGACCAGGTGGTCACGATATTCCATCTGCTCCACAAAGGGAACAAAATGAAGCTACCGGACGCTCGCCGTCCCAATGAGATAGGGCGTACAAACGACCCTAAATACTGCCTCTACCACAGGATGATCCACCATCCTACTGACAAGTGCATGTTCTCAAGATAGAATTCAAGCCTTGGTCGACGCCGGAGTCCTCACATTGAAGACGGAACAGAAGAAAGTCACTGCCAATATGGTGACTCTTGAGTTCGGCACTGCTCAGAAGGTCACAGTTCCCGACGGGACCTATCCAGCCCCACACCGCGGTTGGAGGTCAAGCATTCTTCAACCATAGCTAAAGTTGACAAGGGTCTCGTCCCCTTGACATTGGAGACAGGGGAAGTTATGTTGATACACCCTGACCTCGTCCGAGACGTACAGCGGACGTCGAAGGACTCCAGCAAAAAGGGCAAGTCCTGCAATGTCATCTCTGTCCTGCCAGATGATGGTAATCTTACTTCGGCTTCCCTCAGCGATTCAGAAGAAGAGAAGCATGCCTGTACAACGCAGGCAGATGCACCTCAACAGACAGGCACTCGTCGTCTGGAAGATCATACTTAAAGCAGTATGACAAGTCTACTGACGAGATACAACAGCAAACGACGTCAGTACCAATGCCGGCATCCACTCCAGTCCTGACCAAAGGGAAGGAGAAGCTAAGGAAGTGCGGTTCGACCATGTGTTGAAGAAACCGCCAGGCCAAGGGTTAGCCACACCCTTTCGCTTTGATATATTGGCCCACTTAGCCATATCCTGGCTCGTATCACAATACACGAGCTCCTTCGTCTCTCTAAAGAGACAAGAGAGGCACTCAGAGATGCGCTGGCCGACTCGGAGTCCTTTCTGACATGCATGCCTGAGGTTCCTGATGATGAGATGCAGCCTTCCTGCTCAGAGTGCCATCACGCACAGTCCAAAGTGCCTGCTATTACCTTTACGGCGGAAGATATGCTTCTCAAAGACAAAATCATGATCGACCTCTGTACTATACCGGATATATCGGTTCAACATGCATTGAAAGAGTACAAGTCGATCCGGGGTCTGCACTCAGCATCATCCCCAAAAGGCTCCTCTATTTTCCTCGGCATACCATTGTACAGGTTGTCCGCAACCACCACTACAATATATGGTTTCAACGCCGGGAGCAGCCATCCGCTTGGAAAGATTCGGCTCCGCTGCAGAATCGGAAGCCTGAAGTCAGAGGTGACCTGCTATGTCATCGACGCTGACACATCATACAACCTGCTACTGGGACGACCATGGATCCATGCCAAACTGGATCGTTCCTTCCACTCTCCATCAGTGCTTCAAATATTTTGAAGATGATGCGACAGTACGAACTGTCTTCGCTGAAAAGCAACCCTTCAAGGGGGTGGAAAACTACTTCACGACGACGCCCTCTTGTATCAAGAGGCCGACGGAACGCCTGCAAACCATTGCCAGACGATAATGAAAGTGGCAATGAGGCGGATTCAGAATCCGAAACAGGTGTGCCAGCCATTTCGATTGGCGAACCAATTGTAGCATGCTTTAACGACCCCCAATGTAATATCCCTTCCGATGAAGAGGGAGAAAGGGAAAATTATTGCCGGGGTGGGGGTTGTGTTCATCTCCCCACAGGATCATATCCTTCCCAGAGCATTCTCCTTGACAGAATCATGCTCTAATAATGTAGCGGAATACAATGCTCTGCTCATCGGTCTCCAGCTCGCCCATGGAATGGGGGTACGCTACCTTGAAGCTTATGGTGATTCAAAGCTGATCATTAGCCAGGTAAAAGGCGAATATGAAGTCCGCCATGAGGACTTGGTGCCTTATTATCATACAGCCATCGAATTGGCTAGCTTATTTGAAGGCTTCTACATCGGGCATGTGTCCCGATCTCAAAATACCAAGGCGGATGCTCTCGCTGCATTAGCGACAACGCTAGCCTTACCGGCCGACACCGAGTATCACCTCACAGTCGCAACCCGGCATCTCGTATGCTCCAAGCATATGCTAAAGATTCAAGAGGTCCATAATATCTCTGTGGGTCTTGAGCCGAGGGATTGGCGCTTCCCTCTCATTGATTACGCTCTGCACGGTCTGCTTCCAGACGATCCCAAAGAAGCGGCGTCCATCAGACGAAGGTCGCTCCGTTTCTACTATGATCCCACTTTGAAGACACTCTACCGTCGTTCATATGACGGTGTCCTCCTCCGTTGTCTCTCTCATTCAGAGGCACAGGAAGTGCTTAAAGAAGCACATGATGGCATTTGCGGAGCTCACCAGCCGGGTCCAAAGCTTAAAGACAGGCTGCACAGACTTGGGTACTACTGGCCGACCATGATGGCCGATGCCACCCAATATGCACGAAGGTGTAAGGCGTGCCAGGTCCATGCAGACTTCATACCCAGCCTTCGGAGTTGCTCCACCCTACTGTTGCTTCATGGCCATTTGAAGCATGGGGAGTCGATGTCGTAGGGCCAATCAGTCCCTCTTCGGCAAGAGGTCACCGGTTTATCCTGGCAATAACCGATTACTTCTCAAAATGGGCAGAGGCCACACCGTTGGCCGAAGTTAAACCTCCAATCTGGTTAGCTTCATCAAACACCAGGTCATCCATCGATTTGGTGTACCCAGACGGATCATCCATGACAATGGTCCCCAGTTCGTAAGCCAAGGGTTCTATCGGTTCTGCGATAAATACCGAATTCAGAATGTGGCTTCAACCGCCTACAATCCTGCCGCCAACGGCTTGGCAGAGGCATTTAACAAGACAATCATCAAGCTGCTCAAGAAGTTTGTCTCCTCGAACAAGCGAGATTGGGACGAAAAGCTCGGTGAATGCCTTTGGGCCACCGGACTACGGTTCGGACACCGACAGGCAATACGTCTTTCTCCCTGGTATATGGGTGCGAAGCGGTCATCCATTGGAAATCCAGGTGCCATCATTGCGGGTAGCCCTGACTACTAAGATGACATCAGAAGACAATGATCGCTTGCGTCTTCAAGAGCTCGAAGCCCTGGACGAGAAGCGGCTGCAAGCTCAGCAACACATCGAGCTATATCAGGCTCGGATGTCAAAAGCCTTCAATAAGAAGGTCAAGCAGAGAGTCTTCCACAAAGGAGACCTAGTCTTAGCCGTCAGATGACCGATGATTATGACGCACAAGACCAAAGGCAAATTTCAGCCTAAATGGGAAGGACCGTTTGTGATAGAGACAGTCTATTCAAACGGAGCATACCGCCTTACAACTGCAGACGGCGACCTCCTCATGATGCCGATCAATGGCAAGTTCTTAAAGAAGTACTATCCTTAATCAAGGATCTTCCCCTCGATCAAGTTAACATTACACCTCTGATCGAGATCCGCGCGTCCGGAATGCGCACAAAGAGAGCCTCTCTCTTTCTCCAAGCATATCAAACCTGTTGATAGCTGGGGGTTTGCTTAAAATCCCAAGGGACCTGCTCCCACTTGATTCCTCTCCAGAATCACTTACCAATTCTCATCCATAGAATGGTAGGACCACATATATCTCGCTGTTATGTTAACATTAAACCTATGACAGCAATCCCCTCGTTTCTCCCCGAGATAATGAGACCTCCAAAATCACCTACCAATTCTCATCCATAGAATGGTAGGACCACATATATCTCGCTGTTACGTTAACATTAAACCTATGACAGTGATTCCCTCGTTTCCCCCCGTGAAAACGAGACTTTTTTCCAAACTCCATTGCAACCTTGAGCTTGGTGGCGTCTCATTCGGTTATGTCATTGCGACCTCTGAACAACAGACAGCCAAGTCTCAATTTTGAGCTTGTTGACATTTACAAAAGACAAGTCTCAACTCCGAGCCCTGTTGACATTTATAAAAGACAGGTCTCGATACTTATTGACATTTACAAAAGATAAGTATCACCTATTTGAGCTTGTTGACATTTACAAAAGACAAGTCTCAATCCCGAGTCCTGTTGACATTTACAAAAGACAGGTCTCGATACTTATTGACATTTACAAAAGATAAGTATCACCTATTTTGAGCTTGTTGACATTTACAAAAGACAAGTCTCAACCCGAGCCCTGTTGACATTTACAAAAGAACAGGTCTCGATACTCGTTGACATTTACAAAAGACGAGTATCACCTATTTTTGAGCTTGTGGCTTCTCAACCAGTTATGTCATTGCGACCACTGAACTGGCAGATAGCCAAGTCTCATCTATCATTGAGCTTAGTGGCGTCTCAATTGGTTACGTCATTGCGACCTCTGAACCAGCAGACAGCTAAGTCTTAACCTTGAGCCTGTTGACATTTACAAAAGACAGGTCTCGATACTCGTTGACATTTACAAAAGACGAGTATCACCCATTGTTGAGCTTGGTGGCTTCTCAACCAGTTATGTCATTGCGACCTCTGAACTGGCAGATAGCCAAGTTTCATCCACCATTGAACTTAGCGGCGCCTCAATTGGTTATGTCATTGCGACCTCTGAACCAGCAGACAGCTAAGTCTCAATCTCGATGCTTGCTGACATTTACAAAAGGCAAGTATCTCCCCTTTTAGCCCCGCAATGGGCTAACCTCGAGACTGGCAACATCTCAATTGGTACGTCGTCGCGACCTCTGAACCAGCAGACAGCTAAGTCTCAACCCCGAGCCCTGTTGACATTTACAAAAGACAGGTCTCGATACTCGTTGACATTTACAAAAGACGAGTATCACCTATTTTGAAGCTTGGTGGCTTCTCAACCAGTTATGTCATTGCGACCTCTGAACTGACAGATAGCCAAGCTTCATCTACCATTGAACTTAGCGGCGTCTCAATTGGTTACGTCATCGCGACCTCTGAACCAGCAGACAGCTAAGTCTCAATCCCGAGTCCTGTTGACATTTACAAAAGACAGGTCTCGATACTCGTTGACATTTACAAAAGACGAGTATCACTCATTGTTGAGCTTCGTGGCTTCTCAACCAGTTACGTCATTGCGACCTCTGAACTGGCAGATAGCCAAGTTTCATCTATCATTGAACTTAGCGGCGTCTCATTGGTTATGTCATTGCGACCTCTGAACCAGCAGACAACTAAGTCTCAATCTCGATGCTTCCTGATATTTACAAAAGGCAAGTATCTCCCCTTTTAGCCCCGCAAAGGGCTGACCTCGAGGCTGGCGACGTCCCATTCGGTTATGTCATTGCGACCTCTGAACCAACAGACAGCCATGTCTCATTATCTAAACAAACAAAGACGACAAAAGAAAGAATTTTATTAAATCCAAAAGGATGGGATACATGGAGGAGCCTACAGGCGTACATGATAAGATCGAATCCGATCTCCGAGCGAAGCTAGCCTCGCCCTCCTGTCATCAGCAGCCTGGGCCAGCGCCTTTGATCTTAGCTCAGCCTCATCGAAGTCCACCGCCTGAGCCAGACGAGCCTCGACCTCCACCAAAGTCGCCCTCTGTGACGACTTCTGCGCCGCCAGTTCCTCACTTCGAGCCCTGAGCTGCTTAAGCCGCGCAGACTCTTCATCACGCATCTGTGTAGCTTTGGATAAGAGGAGATTTGCCTTCCGGATCATCTCTTCGGCCCTCTTAACCTTATCTTCGGCATCAAGAAGAGCACTGGTGGAAGCGTCAATTGCACTCCCAACCTCTGCTTGCTCTGCCTCCAAAGACTTCAAGTCAGAGGAGATAGCCTCAGCAGCCTCTTGAGCGGCGAGCTGAGCCTCGCGCCTCTGGGCGACAAGACGTGTGAGCCGTTCATCAGCCAAAGACGCTGCGTCGGAACGATGGAAATGGCGCCATTCCTCCACGTCCTTCTCAAGGTCATCTACCAGGAGTTCTAAAGCAGCAGCTTGATGGTACCCCTCAAAGTCCCGGACACACTCAATGCCACGGGAGAGGACCATCTTCAGCTTCGAGAACGGCACAGGCGAGCCCTTCAAGACGAGACCGATAGTCTGCTCCAAGCTGTTATAGAAGCTGTCGACCAGATTACCGATGAAGTCATTCTCAGCTTCATCAACCCTTGAGACAACCTCGGAGCAGTTTACCATCCCAGTCGACACCGCCGCAGAAGAAGAAGCGGGAACATCGACAGCAGCAGGGCCTGCAAGGCGATAGCTTTGAAAAAGCTTCACTTCATGGATAAGACTGCATCTTTGCAGAAAATATCCAAAACGCCGACTTTGCTTAAAGCAGGAAGTGGTATAGCCCTAAGGGCTGACGTCATCAAAGGGGCATTATGGTCAAAAGTCATCATGACTGAGAGGACTTATTCAAGTCCTTTTCCTCAAACAGTACGGAGATGGCCCAAGTTATGGCTTCGTGCGAAAGCCCAAAGAAGAACTGTTCAGTTCTTACTTCCCTGGTGCAAGCAAATAGGGAAGTTGAAGGGAAACGAGTTCCCTGATAAGGACAGATCATATTTGATCGTCCTAATAGCCGAGTATCGGCTCCAAAAGATGGAGACCACTCTCTAATTAGACAGGAAAATTCCTTACCGGTGATCGGTCGCTCGATGACCGGAGGAGGAGCGCCCTCCGCCGCAAAAGTCGCCACTTCTTTCCCTGCTCGTCTTTTGGGCGCCATCAAAGAAATGTAAGGGTTCTCAAAGAACTCTGAAGTAAAGAAGGAAGAAGAAGGAGAGGAAGAGATAGAAATTTCTCTGAAAAAGGAGATCTTTTCCTGCTCAGCCCGATCGGGCTTTTATAGGCCAATCAGCGCCTGAAACGAGGCCTCGAAAAGGGCGTATGCCGCCGTTTCGAATTAATTCGAAACGCCGCCCAAAGCGCCTTCCCGAGAAGCGCTGCTTCGATTCCGCTAAGGGTTAACTTCGCCCTGGCTTAAAGTGCGGACTTCGCACAATCCTTCAAGAACTTAGCCGAAAGGCCTACCTTAGCCCTCTAAAAAGCGTGCTGCTCGCGCTGACATGCCAGTCTCGCGATGATCACTCAAAGAAAGGAGTATGTCCTTAGCTCCGCACACAGTTTAGCCCAGCTATGGCCAAACTTTCAGTGAAAGTAAGCAAAAATCAGATGATCAGACGATGAACTTTCATTGATTCAAAAGCAAGGGTACATTTGATATTACATCAAAGCTGTGTTTCATATAACACACCAAGTTGCCCAACAAGATCATTTGAGGCATACAAGCGGTTTTATCTGCTCCCAGGCCAGACCAACGGGACAGGAAGGGCCTTCCTCCTGCATAAGGCTGTAATCAGTGGTGCCACAAGGACACGGTCATTTTTCTCCACAAAATGGCAGGTCTTGCCAGGCCATTTTTTGTTGAAGCCTGGCAATAAAAACCTATCGCCGCCAACACGTCAAATCACCTATAATGGGAACTAGTTTTGATGCCACAGATCTGACGGGTGTGAGGCCCACTCCCCTGAAGTGGATCGTCTCCGACGAAGGCCACCAAAGTTGAAAGTCGGCAACAATGTCAGTGATCTCACTGATCACCTCCGACGAAGCGGCGACCAGCCTCACCTCAGAACGAATCATCTCGGATAAGAGGCTGCCAACAGCCCCTGGGACGCGCATTCGCTGCCCCGAATTGTTCCTCCTGCTTAAAAGTAAAGCTTCAACCGGGGAAGCATAAGGCAATTTTATGGCTTCTTCCATCAAGTTACCAGACTGGCAAGCATAGCTCGCTGCAAGGCAAATTGGAGCAAGTTAGCAGTCAAGCACAGAAAGAGCTGCAAAAATACTAAGTCAGATTCTTCGGCGGCAAAGTAATCCAACTTCAGTCAAAGCAGAGGATAAGCCTCGCCTGCACGGCAACCATGGGCTGGTTCAGCAAACGCCAAGTCCTAGCCTCGCCTATACGGCAAAGTCAGACTGATCTTGTGAGAAACAGTCTCAACATTCACCAATATGGCAAGACTGGCTCAACTATTGAAGAAGCCAAGTCCCAAGTCTTGCCTGCGCAGCGGACTTAACAAGCAACGATCTTTCACTGATCAAGCCAAGATGGTAGCTTCACAGAAAGCTATGATGAGATCCTTCTCTGCAGCAGCTAATTGCAAGATGAAGAACAAGGGAAGTTAATCCCTAAAGCGAGCTGCCAAAGCTAAATCAAGGGAAATGAGTTCCCTAAAAGCAGTGAAGTCTTCGAATGATCAAGACTTACTGGTCCTTGGCCGGTTAGACAACCAGAGTGGGTTTTCCCACTAATTCAGAGATCTGAGTATCTCTCACAACCAAGAGAAGAGAAGAAGAAAGGCAAGGCATTTCTCTTCAGAGGACCTCAAGTGTCCTATTTATAGGCCCCATGGCCTGAGCACTCTGATAGGTAGTGAATAATGCATAATTGTCATCATATATACCATCGCATTTGCACATTTATTCATATTATAATGCACATTTATTAATATTTCTTTATTTAATATGTGCAGGCCTCAAATTATCAATTAAATAAAGAATAAAGCTTAAAGAGCCCAAAAGCCCAAGATCCAAGCCCATGTTTGAAGCCCAGGTGAAGAAGCGCAAATACAGAAATTCAAAATGCAAATACAAGGGCTAAAAGTTGCAAATATCAGAAATAAGGGAAGGATAGAGTTCTATCCAACCCTAAAACATACAGGATGAGGATAAAAAGCCAAGATAGGAAGGAAATTCGTGGAAAGGAAATTTGAAGAAATCTAGATTTAGGATAACTTGATTACCAAGTTATCTCGAAAATCTAGATTAAAAGACCAGGATCCACCTTCCAGAAGCAAACGGCCACATGGACGGACCAGGAGAGGCCACGCGCCAAGCGCGTGGCCAGAAGCCACAAAATTGCCGCGGAGGCGCGGCAAAAGCCGCGCATCCGCGGCAATCAAGATGAGATGGGCTACCGAATTTGGTGGTCAGGTTTATCAGGGACTTCTCCACATTCTGCACTATAAATATCAGAGTATTCGCAACAGGGAGGAGGATCAGAGACGAACTAGGGTTTTTCTTTAGCTATTTCTAAATTTCTGCCAAAATTGTAATTTTTATTTCAAGCGAGTTGTGGAAGAAGGAGCTTGTATTTGGGACCAGTTCATCGAATAAAGGTTACCTTTTTTCTAGTCAATTCTCTGTTATTTAATTTTGCATTTTCTTTGTGATTTCTTGAGTTTGGTTTGATCTGCGATCTCTTGATTCTTTTTATTTTCTTTCGTTCTTTATTCTTCTTATATATAAAAAATAAAAAAAAGAAAAAGAAAATCATAAAAAGATGATTAACTAATTCTCTCTAGTGGTTTGCTGAGATTCTTGAAGCAACCCTAGAGCAGTTAAGCCTAGATCTGATTAAGGAGCATCTATAGAAACCCTAGGTATTAAAAACAATTTTTCTAGAAGATTAAACAAATACCTAGAAATCCTAATATAGGTTGCATATTAAAAAGACTTTTCATGACTTCAACTTAAGAACTAGGACAGCATAAGTTTGAGATTCTTCTCTTATTAGGCTATACCTAGATGTTATGATGAACGATAGTTTAGTTTTTAAATAATGTAACTTAGCAAGAGTCTAGTATTGATTTTTCTTGCTTGAATTAATTGTAATAACCTAGGGTGAATCACTTACACCTTAAGATGAAGATCAAGCTCCTTAACTTGCAATAGGATTGTGGTAGAAGATCAGCAAAACCACGTCTTTAATCTAATATTTTCATCACAAATCTAATCTCTCTTTTCTTATTTGAAGCATACGAGGAATCGAGTCGAAAAGCTTGCATCGCATCCTTCCCTGAGGATCACGACCCGCTCAAGCCCTTGCTACAGCGGATTCGCATTGAGACTAAGACAATCTGAACTCTATTCTAATCTCAATCAAATTTTGGCGCCGTTGCCGGGGAAGGAACGGCACGATTTCTCGTTCTAATCATTTTTTCTTTTCTGTTGCAGGTACAGAGAACAGGAAGCAGAAACAGAGTAGCAGAAGACACATATTGCTATCCAGTGCCTCTGCCCTCGAAGGCAGAGCATCTGGACCTACAACTTTGCCGCGTTTCCACGGCAAAAGCCGCGAAATCGCGGCAATTGTAGAGGACTACTTACAGAGTTTTCTGCAGGTTGCTCTGCAGTGCAAAAGAATATTTTCTGCTGTATTATTTTATCTCTGTGATCACCCTGCATCTGTTAATAATTAACATTAACCTATTTGTTGAAAAAAATAAAAAAAGATTTTTAGACTCTTGCATTTTAGGGCACGTGTCTATTTTTAATTCTTTAATTCTGTTGAAGAGTGCTGGCGACAAGGTACGTTCTGCATAGCATATAGATTAGGAAGCACTCTTGTTTGTTTACCGCTTTCTTGAGTGATTACTTTTCTACCGCTTTACACGTACACTAATCCACTTTAAGGGCATAACCCATAACAAAGATAAGGTGGGGATTTCATCACCCTTCCTTGGCCCACAAATCATACAGTCACACTCACAACCCTAACCCTAATTAAAACTTGACTAGACGTTGGCCCCTAAGGTAACTCGGACTCAATAGGAGATTGACCGAAGAAGGAAAGTTGTTCGAAATTAACCCTTGCCAAATCGGTGTCTAGCGAAGGGATTGAGGGCCGAAAGCCCGAAGAACGGTGGTTATTTAATTAAGGAACGTCTCTGACGGAAAACCTCCCACCGGTCTTGCCCTGAACTGGCCGATTAGCTCGTGGTTGACGTCGACAATAGACCTCCTAAGGACAGTCTAAAGTTAGGAGTCGTCTAGGTCAAGGATAACCCTAGAATAGGATTTTTGTTTGTTTTTTCTTTTTTTTTGGTTGGGTGAACTTTGGTTGCTAACTGTGCATGCCCACTTGGTCGAGAGACCAACTTACATCCAGGCTAACTCGGACTAGTTCACCACCCGAGCAAAAGCCCGACTCCCTCATGGCTCAACCGCCATCTCTCCAAGATAGGTTCTATCCCCTTAGAACCTCTATTCCTTCTTGCATCAAGCTAAGTAATGACGGTGTTGACCCATTTGAGCTTAAGCCACAATATATCAACACCCTTCCAAAGTTTCATGGACTTGAATCAGAGGATGCATACTTCTTCATAAGGGAATTTGAGGAAGTATGTTTGATGATTATATGCCTAAATTGGGAAAAGATGCCATTAAGCTTAGGTTTGTCCCCTTTGCTTTAAAGATTTAGCAAAGAAATGGCTCTACAGTCTAGAGGTTGGTTCTATAGACACTTGGGACAGTTTCGTCAAGGCCTTCTTGAAGAAATTTTATCCCGTTCACAAGACTGCACTGATTAGGAAGAATATCCTACAGTTTAAGCAAACAGCCAATGAGCCTTTTTGGAAATACTTCGAGCGGTTTAAGGACCTCCTTGCCCAATGTCCCCATCATGGGGTAGAGAAATGGCGACTTTGTCAAGTCATATATGATGGATTAGATTATTCCACTAAGACATTGTTAGAATCCATGTGTCAAGGAGGATTTCTGGAAAAGAATGAAAATGAAGGATGGTCATTGTTTGAGGACTTAGCTGAAAAAGCCATCCAGTGGGACCCTACTCCTGAGAAATCTAGGACTAATGACCCCACTTCTTCAAAAGGAGGTATTCATTCCATTGAGGCCAACATAGCACAAGATGCTAAGTTAGCGGCTGTTATGCGTAGACTCGAGGCTCTTGAAACTAAGGAGCCAGCCTCTGTGAACCAAGTCAGCCCAACATCTTTGGCGGGCTGTACTTATTGTCAAGATAGGAACCATGTGTTTGAGGAATGTCCTGTCTTCATAGCGCACCAAGGTTGCCCGAAATATGAGTGCGGCCTTCACAAGGCCCGCCAATAATCCTTATTCGCCCACCTACAATCCTGGTTGGAGAAACCATCCCAATTTTTCATGGGGCCCCAGTAACAATGAGCAGATTAGGCCCAAATTCTCCAACAATTTCCAAAATCCGCCCTATCAGCAAGGTTTTCCCAATCAAATCAGCCACCTTCTTTTCAATATTCACAAATGGAAACAAGGATGTCCAACATGGAAAAGAAGTGGATACACTAGTGAAAAGCCAAGACACGCTAGCTCAAGTCCTAAGTAGGATAGAGATCCAATTGAGCCAGCAAGAGAGACAAAGGGGTACCCTACCGAGTCAACCATTGCCTAACCCTAGGAATCCTAGGCCAGCCAATGAGGCTCAAGACCCAAATCAGTGTCATATGGTTCATACACTTAGATCGGGAAAACAAGTGGATAATCAAGTATCCATGCCATTGGATCCATCCATGCCATCCATTCCATCTAGCTCCACTTCCATTCCATCTAGTTCCACTCCTGCTCCATCCAGCCCTACTGAAACTGAAGCTGAAAAGTCAGCGGGTCAGTTGCACCAGCCTATAGCTCCATTTCCAAATAGGCTTAGAAGCAACAACAATGCACACATGGAGAAACTATTAGAAGTGTTCAATCAAGTGAGGCTTAACATTCCACTTCTTGATGCAATCCAACATGTCCCTAGCTATGCCAAATTCCTTAAGGACATGTGCACCAAGAAAAGAAAGACTAATGTGCCTAAGAAGGTTTTTCTAGCCACTAACATTAGTGAGCTATTGTCCAACCAGATCCCTATCAAGTATAAGGACCCAGGTTGCCCCACCATCTCTTGCACCATAGGTCGAGCCGAAATCAATCGAGCACTCCTCGATTTAGGAGCTAGCATCAATTTGCTCCCTTTCTCCGTGTACCAACAACTTGGATTAGGTGAACTGACCCAACCCAAGTTACTATTCAGTTGGCTGACCGCTCTATCAAAGTTCCTAAGGGAGAGATCAATGATGTTCTCATAAGGGTAGGAGATTTCATTTACCCGGTCGATTTTATTGTCTTAGAGACACAACCCGTGTCTAATCCTAGGTCCCAAACTCCCGTCATCTTAGGAAGACCGTTCCTAGCTACTGCAAATGCAATAATCAATTGTAGGAACGGATCCATGAGATTAACTTTTGGGGATATGACCAAGGAAGTCAATGTTTTCAACCTAGGTAAGCATCCCTACGATGTGACCGACCAACCCTTTGAGGTTAACTCCATTGAAAATATGACGAGTGAGCATAATGATGAGATCATACTTGAGGAAGAGGAAGAGGAAGAGTTAGAAACAAGTGATGTTAGCCTTGATGAGATCGAATTGGAATCAAATCTGAGTTCTATAGAGATGGGAGACTCTAGCTTAACACCTCCACCCATTGAGCCAACTCCTTCTTTGGAGTTAAAAGCCTTGCCCAAGCATCTTAAGTATGCCTACCTAGGTGAACGAGAGACGTTACCGGTCATAGTTGCATCTAATTTGACCAATAGGCAAGAGGAGGACCTGCTGGCAACCCTTAGGAGACATAGGGAAGCCATTGGTTGGACTATGGCAGATATTAAGGGACTGAGCCCTACGATAGTCCAGCATCGTATTCATCTTGAGGAAGGGACTAGACCGAAAAGGGATCCACAGCGTAGACTAAACCCACTTATGCAGGAGGCTGTACAAGCCGAGATAGTAAAACTGTTAGATAATGGGATAATTTATTCCATTTCCGATAGCGAATGGGTTAGCCCAATGCACGTGGTCCCTAAGAAGTCTAGCTTTACAGTGGTAGAGAACGACAAACATGAGTTAGTGCAAACACGATTGCCTACCAAGGTGAGAGTATGCATAGACTACCGTAAGTTGAATGCAGCCACTAGGAAAGATCATTTTCCCCTCCCTTTCATCGATCAAATGTTGGAAAGATTAGCAGGTCATGAGTATTACTGCTTTTTGGATGGGTATTCAGGGTATAACCAAATCCCTATAGCCCCGGAGGATCAAGAGAAAACAACGTTCACGTGTCCATTTGGGACATTTGCTTACCGTCGAATGCCTTTCGGCCTATGCAATGCCCCCGCCACATTCCAACGTTGTATGTTAAGCTTGTTTTCTGATATGGTCGAGCGTTTCCTAGAGATTTTCATGGACGACTTCTCAGTCCATGGAAATTCATTTGACCAGTGTCTCCATCATTTGGAGCTAGTGCTGAGTAGGTGCACCGAAAAGAACTTGACCCTCAATTGGGAAAAGTGTCACTTCATGGTGCAACAAGGGATTGTCCTAGGTCATGAGATATCTAGGGAAGGGATTAAGGTAGACAAGGCCAAAGTGGAAATCATTGCGAAACTTCCACTTCCTCGATGCGTGAAGGACATTCGATCCTTTTTAGGACACGCCGGATTTTATCGTAGGTCATTAAGGACTTTAGCAAAATTGCTAGACCCCTTACAAACCTTCTTGCTAAGGACGTGTCCTTCATTTTTGATGATAGGTGCCATAGTGCTTGGGAGAAATTGAAAGTGGAACTTATATCTGCCCCTATCATCTCACCTCCGGACTGGTCCAAGCCTTTTGAGATCATGTGTGACGCTTCTGATTTTGCGATAGGTGCTGTCTTAGGACAGCGTAAGGACAATAAGCAGCACGTGATCTACTATTCGAGTAGGACGCTTAATGAGGCCCAAATGAACTATACTACCACCGAGAAGGAATTCTTGGCAGTAGTGTTCGCTTTGGAGAAATTCCGTCCATACCTACTTGGGACTAAGACCACGATCTTCACTGACCATTCTGCTCTGCGATACCTTATGCTTAAGAAAGATGCGAAGGCCCGACTCATTCGTTGGATCCTTCTACTGCAAGAATTTGATCTCGAAATTTGAGATAAAAAAGGTGTCGAAAATGTCGTAGCTGACCATCTCTCTCGTGTGTCCAACGCACCTTCTGTCGAGCTGCCCATCAATGACAATTTTCCCGATGAGCAACTTCTAGCCATCTCTAAGGAGCCATGGTTTGCTGACATAGTAAACTACTTAGTCACAAACCAAACACCACCTAGTTGGTCCAAACAGGATAGATACCGATTCTTGTCTCAAGTTCGGTATTACATGTGGGAAGATCCTTATCTTTTCAAATATTGTAGCGACCAAATCATTAGGAGATGTGTCCCCGATGAGGAGACTAGAAGTGTGCTAGCTTTTTGTCATGAGTTCGCTTGCGGTGGACATTTTGGTCCTCGCAAAACTGCCGAGAAAATTCTGCAAAGTGGCTTTTATTGGCCAACTGTGTTTAGAGATGCATTTGAGTATTGCAAGACTTGCACAAGATGTCAAATGATAGGAAGAATTTCCAAACGAAATATGATGCCCCTAAATCCCATTCTAGAAGTAGAACTTTTCGACGTATGGGGCATTGATTTTATGGGACCCTTCCCTAATTCGTTTGGGCACCAATACATCTTGTTGGCCGTAGACTATGTGTCGAAGTGGGTAGAAGCTGTCCCTTGCAAGACTAATGACAACAAAGTTGTTGTCAAATTCTTGAAAGATAATATCATCTCACGCTTTGGAATCCCTCGAGCCATCATTAGCGACAATGGCACACATTTTTGCAATAGAACTTTTGAAGCTCTTATGCGAAGATATGCCATAACACATAAGTTGTCTACGCCCTACCATCCTCAAACTAGCGGACAGGTAGAAGTTTCCAATAGACAGGTCAAGCTCATCTTGGAGAAGACTGTGAATCAGAATAGGAAGGACTGGTCCATCAAACTGGTGGATGCCCTATGGGCATATAGGACTGCCTTTAAGACGATTCTAGGAATGTCTCCCTACAGACTGGTCTTTGGAAAGGCTTGCCACCTTCCTGTCGAGCTAGAACACCGGCCCTTTGGGCAATTAAGCAGCTAAATTTCGATTTAGATAAGGCCGGTGAGTTTCGGAAATTACAAATTTTTGAACTAGAGGAGTTGAGGAATGATGCATACGAGAATGCAAAGATTGCGAAGGATAGAGCTAAGGTGTTTCATGATAAATCCATCACGAGAAAAACTTTTGTCCAAGGACAAAAAGTTTTACTCTACAGCTCTAGACTTCATCTCTTTCCCGGCAAATTGAAGTCAAGATGGACAGGACCATTCATTGTTAAGACGGTGTTTCCACACGGAGCCATAGAGATCTACGATCCCAAAATGGCAATGCATTCAAGGTAAATGGTCAACGTCTTAAGATATTTTTGGAGTCGGTACCGGAAGTTAATGTGGCCATGGGTCTTTCCGACCCACTGTATCGGTAATTGTATCGTTCTGCCAGTTCATGCATGCATACATTTCATTCATACATTAGGGACAATGCATGAAATAAGTGTGGGGGAAGGGTATATAAAAAAAAAAAAAAAAAAAAAAAAAAAAAAAAAAATTTATAAAAAGGACAGTATTTTGACTTATTTTTTGAAAGAAATCTAAGTTAGTTTTAAGGATTAGGAAAATCATGATTAGGATTTCTAAAAACTTGGTCAAAATAAATAAATTGTTTAAATTTTAGGTATAGGAGGAGAAATTGAATAAATAATTAGTCTTGATTTTTACCTTAATAAATATTGCATACCTAATGCATATCTAGGATTCTAAGACAAAGACCCTTGTGCCTCATATATAAAAAAAAAAAAAAAAAAAAAAAAAAAAAAAAGAAAAATCACTAATAAAGCTGGATACATGTGCCTCAAGAAGCATAAGTATTCACGCCTAAAGGTGAATGAAAAAATAAAAATAAAAAAAATAATACCTTAGTTTTGTGGCCTAGTTCACTTGAATTTGAGTCCGCGGGGTGTTTTCTCACCTGGTGCCCTAAGACCGACCGGTTTGGGAGTCACCGACTTTAAGTTCGCTACAGGGTGGATTAGAAAGTCCGAGGGAACTAAGGAAAAATACTTATATGTACTAACACATCTAATAATCAATTAGTTAGGTATTAGGGCCTCAAGAAGCCTTGATACTTATACGAAAGAAAATTAGATGAGTTATACATGCCAAAAAAAAATATATATATTAACACATCTAATAAGTCAATTAGTTAGGTATTAGGGCCTCAAGAAGCCTTGATACTTATACGAAAGAAAATTAGATGATGTTATAAAAATAATAAAGAGGCATGAGAGTCCAAGTTAAGGAGTTCCTAGTAGAAACAAAAGGATGCATATGATTTTTGGTAACGAAAAAGACTATATTAGAATTCAATTTTAATTCTTACCTAAAATGGACAACAATTGGCTTTATTAAGACTAGGTTTGAGGAATGAATAAAAATGAGGATCCTAAAAACTTATAGACTACTTAGTCTCTTCAAATATAATTCAAATACCTCCTTTTTATGGATTTTGTGGGTGTAATCCGCTGAAAACCCTCACGAGACAACACTCGTCCTCTAGGGTAACCTAGGGGTTTAACGGCTTGTTGCACATGCTAAGTGCAACCGTGATTCCTACGAAAGTGAGTTAGCTAGGTTAGATTTTTCTCTTTCTTTTTGATTTTTACTCGAGGACGAGCAAAAGATAAGTGTGGGGGTGTGATAGGTAGTGAATAATGCATAATTGTCATCATATATACCATCGCATTTGCACATTTATTCATATTATAATGCACATTTATTAATATTTCTTTATTTAATATGTGCAGGCCTCAAATTATCAATTAAATAAAGAATAAAGCTTAAGAGCCCAAAGCCCAAGATCCAAGCCCATGTTTGAAGCCCAGGTGAAGAAGCGCAAATACAGAAATTCAAAATGCAAATACAAGGGCTAAAAGTTGCAAATATCAGAAATAAGGGAAGGATAGAGTTCTATCCAACCCTAAAACATACAGGATGAGGATAAAAGCCAAGATAGGAAGGAAATTCGTGGAAAGGAAATTTGAAGAAATCTAGATTTAGGATAACTTGATTACCAAGTTATCTCGAAAATCTAGATTAAAAGACCAGGATCCACCTTCCAGAAGCAAACGGCCACATGGACGGACCAGGAGAGGCCACGCGCCAAAGCGCGTGGCCAGAAGCCACAAAATTGCCGCGGAGGCGCGGCAAAAGCCGCGCATCCGCGGCAATCAAGATGAGATGGGCTACCGAATTTGGTGGTCAGGTTTATCAGGGACTTCTCCACATTCTGCACTATAAATATCAGAGTATTCGCAACAGGGAGGAGGATCAGAGACGAACTAGGGTTTTTCTTTAGCTATTTCTAAATTTCTGCCAAAATTGTAATTTTTATTTCAAGCGAGTTGTGGAAGAAGGAGCTTGTATTTGGGACCAGTTCATCGAATAAAGGTTACCTTTTTTCTAGTCAATTCTCTGTTATTTAATTTTGCATTTTCTTTGTGATTTCTTGAGTTTGGTTTGATCTGCGATCTCTTGATTCTTTTTATTTTCTTTCGTTCTTTATTCTTCTTATATATAAAAAATAAAAAAAAAGAAAAAGAAAATCATAAAAGATGATTAACTAATTCTCTCTAGTGGTTTGCTGAGATTCTTGAAGCAACCCTAGAGCAGTTAAGCCTAGATCTGATTAAGGAGCATCTATAGAAACCCTAGGTATTAAAAACAATTTTTCTAGAAGATTAAACAAATACCTAGAAATCCTAATATAGGTTGCATATTAAAAAGACTTTTCATGACTTCAACTTAAGAACTAGGACAGCATAAGTTTGAGATTCTTCTCTTATTAGGCTATACCTAGATGTTATGATGAATGATAGTTTAGTTTTTAAATAATGTAACTTAGCAAGAGTCTAGTATTGATTTTTCTTGCTTGAATTAATTGTAATAACTAGGGTGAATCACTTACACCTTAAGATGAAGATCAAGCTCCTTAACTTGCAATAGGATTGTGGTAGAAGATCAGCAAAACCACGTCTTTAATCTAATATTTTCATCACAAATCTAATCTCTCTTTTCTTATTTGAAGCATACGAGGAATCGAGTCGAAAAGCTTGCATCGCATCCTTCCCTGAGGATCACGACCCGCTCAAGCCCTTGCTACAGCGGATTCGCATTGAGACTAAGACAATCTGAACTCTATTCTAATCTCAATCACACTCTCACCTCAAGCGTGGAAGCACGAGCGCATTCAAGGCATTTATTGCGCCCTGATGGAAGGGACGGTTTTCCCTTGGAACCGTGCAAAGGGAGAAAACGTCTCCCTCATAAAAGGCACTTATGGCGCCTTGAATAAAGGGAATATCCTCCCTTGGAAACGTGCAAATCGGAGAACATCTCTCTCGATTGGCGCAAAGAAGGAATGATCCTCCTTGTAACCGCCCCACGGCAGTTGGCTTTGAAAAGGCAACAGGAGTTCCAAAGCGAACTTATTTCTTGGAAGCCCAGGCGCGGAGCTACCCCGACGCGAAGCTACTCGCGAACCAGTGCAATTCTTCGGCGAATTCATCCCAAAGCAGGATTGAAGGCGAAGCTGAACTCAACCATCATGGCGACGTTCATACTCCACACCACCATCACAGCGGTTCAAAGTATTTCGAAGTCTGGGCTATTGCAGACTTTCGAAACTTTGAAGGGGGTCTTGTTGACACTTAAAAAAGACAAGATTCTCATTGGTCCGAACGATGTCTAAACTTGTTGACATTTACAAAAGACAAGGGACAGACGAGCTGAAGACCAGTTTTCACCCACCTCCAAGGGACAAGGAAGCGGTTTGGACTCCACTGATCCAGCAAGCAGAACAGTGAACCCGGATTGTTTCTAAACAGACCTCAGCAGGTCTAAGATGCTAGCATTTAGCATTACATTAGCCCAAGGAGATAGCCTCGATTGAGAGGCTAGCATCATCCAACTTCGCCAGGAAGCTAACTGATAACTTCGCCGAAAACCCTCTTTTCGGACTTCGCTAAGGATTGCCTCTAGCTCCGCTATGAGCTTCAAAGCGGGCAGCTCCGCTATCAGCCTGCTATGGTCAACCTTTGACCAATCAAAATCTCCTGATGAGATCGGATTCAATCTAATCAAATCCAATCGGGATTCAAATATGGCAGGTGATTGCCGCAATCTCTTGACTCTCTTGAAACGAGTAAGAGGATCAAGGAGAATCTCCCAACGATATGGAAAGGATCAAAACAAATCAGAAAGATCAACCGACCTGCCAATTCTAGCTCCGCAGAAGCTATCCTAGCCTCGCAGCAAGGCTACTTTCCAGATTTAAACAGATTCAGTTCAATCTGTTTCCATATCTTCAAGGGGACGATTATACCCTTGCTCTCCCTATAAATAGCCCGCCAGGGGTACAAGGAGACAAAGAGACGGAGAGGAATCAAGGAGAGACGCATGCATACGGGAGGACTCCACAAGCAGAGGCTTCTTCACAAGGCACCGCGCGTTCTCAAATTCAGAGACCTTTTAGATAATTGCTTTCTCTAATCAGGGTGTTGATACCCTAACGTCGTCCTTCTTCTCAAGGAATCTCCGGAACCAGGCGAGAAGGAATTCCTTATTGAAGGCGATTTTGAGAAGCAGCAAGAGGGTTCTACCAACCTTCTGTTCTCTGATTCCCCGAACCAGGCGAGAAGGGAATCTCATCGCTCGCATCGTCAAAGGGACAAAGTGGTCGCGCGCTGACCAGACTCCTATCGGCACATTTTCCCAGAATCTCTGAGGAGATCTACTTGTAATCTTTTGAGAATACTTGTAATTTAGCTCCTCAAACTTTTATTTGTAAGTTTTCCCCCTTTGCAAACATAATGGAAAACAAAGAATTCGTTGAAAACATAAAAACATATATGCTCTTGATACCAATTTAAACCAATTGAAACATAAAGAAAATCACATGTTATTTTCTTGATACTAACAAAACACAAGAATTCTCAAAACGCATGAAAACAAAACAAGACAATAAAAACATATATAACTCATATAACTCATATGGAACCAAGACCATATAAATTTATTTTTATCATGAACTAACTTATTCTCCCCCTTTTTGTCATACATCAAAAAGGGTTAGGAATCACATGTTTAATCAATAATACAAACATAAGTTCTCCATAAATAAACGAAAATCTAGCAAAATCAAGAGGTTTAGTGAAAATATCGGCTAGTTGCAAATCCGTAGAAACATAATCAATATCTATATCTCCTTTCTCAAAATGATCTCTAAGAAAGTGATATCTAATCTCAATGTGCTTGGTCTTACTATGTTGATTTGCATTCTTAGTCATGTGTATAGTACTAGTATTATCACAAAATATTTTTATATGATCAAAATGCAAATCAAAATCAAGGAGAGTATGTTTCATCCAAAGGACTTGTGCACAACAAGCCCCCGCGGCAACATACTCCGCCTCGGCGGTTGAGAGTGCTACGGAATTTTGTTTCCTAGAGGACCATGAAACAAGACAATTACCAAAAAATTGACATGTCCCACCAGTACTCTTTCTATCTACTCTACAACCCGCATAGTCGGCATCCGAATAACTCGTCATTGAGAAATCTCCGGTTTTCGGATACCATAGACCCATCCCAATAGTGCCCTTAATATAACGAATAATGCGTTTTACCGCAATATGATGAGACTCTTTAGGACACGATTGAAATCTAGCACAAAGACACACACTAAACATGATATCCGGCCTACTTGCCGTTAAATAAAAGACTTCCTATCATGCTTCTATATAATTTAATATCAACATCTTTACCTTGGTCATCTTTATCAAGCTTGGTTGTAGTTGCCATGGGAGTGTTGCAAGTCTTTGAGCCTTCAAGTCCAAACTTCTTTACGAGTTCCTTTGCGTACTTGGCTTGACTTATGAACGTCCCGTTTTGCAATTGCTTGATTTGGAGTCCAAGGAAGAAATTGAGCTCACCCATTGAAGACATTTCAAATTCAAGTTGCATGACCTTTTCAAAATCCTTGCATAAAAGGTCATTAGTAGAACCAAAAATTATATCATCTACATAAATTTACACAATTAATATATCATTATCAACATGCTTAGTAAATAGAGTTGTGTCTACTTTGCCTTTAACAAAATCATTTGAAATTAGAAAACTAGAGAGCCTTTCATACCAAGCTCTAGGAGCTTGTTTCAATCCATATAAAGCTTTATCAAGTTTGAAAACAAAATCGGGATGAACATGATTAACAAAATCGGGAGGTTGAGAAACATAAACTTCTTCATTAATAAAACCATTCAAAAATGCACTTTTCACATCCATTTGAAAAAGTTTAAAATTTTTGAAAGATGCAAAAGCTAGTGTCATCCGTATGGCCTCAAGCCGTGCTACGGGTGCAAAGGTCTCCTCAAAGTCAATTCCCTCAACTTGAGTGTAACCTTGGTCCACTAACCTAGCTTTATTTCTAATGACATTTCCGGACTCATCCATCTTGTTTCTAAAGATCCACTTAGTACCATTTATTGGTCTATCGTGGGGCTTAGGAACAAGGTGCCAAACTTGGTTGCGCTCAAATTGATTGAGTTCCTCTTGCATGGCAAGCAACCAATATGGGTCCGTCTCGGCTTCGAGAATGCCTTTGGGTTCAAAATGAGAACGAAAGCAAAGTTACCACATAGGTCATGGAGTTTGGAGCGCGTTGTGACTCCTTTAGATGCATCACCCAAGATGAGCTCCTTAGGATGATTTGTAGCGTATCTCCAAGCTTTAGGAAGCGGTTGAGAGCTTTCCTCTTTATCCTCTTGAACATTACCAATTGATTCTTACTTTTCTTCTAGAGCGGGTGAATCCTTCAAGGATAGTCTCTCCATGTCTTCACCTAATGGTTCAATCTCTACAACATTCTCAACAACCACATTAGATTCTTCAAACTTAACATGCATGGTTACTTCAATAGTAAGTGAAGATCTATTAAATACTCTATATGCTTTGCTAGTAGAAGAATATCCAACAAAGATAGCTTCATAAGCCTTAGCATCAAATTTACCCAAATTCTCCTTAGTATTTAAAACAAAACACTTGCATCCAAAAACTTTAAAATATGCAACATTAGGTTTTCTAGAATGATACATTTCAAAAGATGTTTTGGAAGAATTCTTACACACATAAATACGATTTGAAATATAGCATGCGGTGTTTACGGCCTCGGCCCATAAATATTGAGGGAGGTCATATTCACTTATCATTGTCCTAGCCATCTCTTGAAGTGTTCTATTTTTCTTTTCTACAACTCCATTTTGTTGTGGAGTCCTAGGACAAGACATTTCATGCTTGATTCCCTTTTCATCACAATAAGTCATGAAGAGTTGGTTAACAAACTCACCACCTCTATCACTCCTTATTCTCAAAATCGAAAAACTTTTTTCTTTTTCAACCCTTTTTCGAAAAATTTTGAAGTGAGAAAATGTTTGATCTTTATTTTGCAAGAAGAAAACCCAAGTGAAACGGGAAAAATCATCAACTAAAACAAATGCAAATCTACTACCATTTAAACTTTTAGTTTGTGTTGGTCCAAAAAGATCCATATGAATTAGTTCTAAGGGCCTAGTAGTCATGATATCCTTAATTGGTTTGAAGGAAGACTTGCTTTGTTTCCCAAGTTGGCACGCACCACAAATGCGGTCTTTTTCAAACTTCAAGCAAGGTATACCCTTACTAAATCCTTAGAATTAATTCTAGCAAGATGGTCAAAAGATGCATGTCCTAATCTTCTATGCCAAAGCCAAGAATTTTCATCAAAAGCATTCAAGCATTTAGTAGAACAATCTAAATTAGGCATGTCAATGATATAAACATTATTGTCACGAAAACCGGTAAGAATACAAACATCGGATTTAACATCAAAAATCTTGCAAGAAGAATCATCAAAAACAACTTTAAGTCCACGGTCACAAAGTTGACTAATGCTAAGCAAATTATGTTTCAAACCATCTACTAAAACAACATTCTCTATAATAGGAGATGAACCAATTTGAATGTTACCTATACCGATGATAGTTCCTTTGGAGTCATCCCCGAAGGTGACGGAGCCACCTTCCATGTACCTTGATAGGGTTGTAAAGTTATTGATGTCCCATGTCATGTGTCTTGAACAACCACTATCAAGGTACCACCGCTCCCTACGTCTTGGAGCCTTGGTGTGTACCTACATCAAATAATTTAGGACTTGATTTTGGTACCCACATTTTCTTGGGTCCTAGAGGGTTAGTTTCATTACCCAAACAAGATTATTTGATCTATTAACTTGGTCATAGCAAAATTTAGCTAAATGTCCATTCTTACCACAATATGTGCATCTATATACTCTACCATATTTGAAAGCATAATGAGTGTGTGATTTGTGAGCATGAGAGTTGTGAGCATGAAAAGATTTAGCATGTGTAGTGTGAGCATGTGAATTTTTAGCATGAGAGGTGTGCTTTTTGGAAAACATGTCCTCAAGTTTCTTTGTGTTAAAAGCACAATCATTTAAAACTTTTTCAAAATCATTTATTTTAGATTTAAAAGAGAAAATTTCATTTTTATCAATCATAGGAGATTTTGCCTTACAAGAAATCTTGTAGGCACTAAATTCTTCTTGAATAGAATGAGATTAGAAGAAAGATCATCTTTTTCTTTAGAAACCATAGCAAGTTGATTTTTAAGAAAAGCAACTTCTTTTTGTAATTTAAAACATTCAATTTTTTTATTGTCATAAGTTTCAGAAAGTTCAACAAAGGCATGTACAAGAACTTCCTTACTTAGTTCATCATCTTCATCATCATGAGATTGAGGGGTTACCTTAGGAGTGTTTGCCATGAAACACATGTTCGCCGTATCCACCTCTTCTTCGGACTCGCTTTCCGAATCCCACGTTGCCTTGTATGCTTTCTTTTCCTCCGGCTTCTTTGGCTTGAAGGAGGAAGTCATCTTCTTCTTAAACTCCGGGCAATCCGCCATAATATGTCCGGGTTTGCGGCAATTGTAGCAAATGATCCTTCTCTCCTCTTTGCCTTCAAATTTTCTCCGGAAGTTGAGCTTGTTCTTCCGGTACAACCTCTTGACGTTCCACACAAGTAGAGTTAGCTCCTCATCTTCTTCTTCGTCTTCTTCATCGTCATCATTGGTGGATGAAGTCTTGAAGGCTATGGATTTCTTCTTTGAAGTAGTGGCCTCTTCTCTTGCCTTCTTCTCCATCTCATGGGTCTTTAGGTTCCCAATGAGACTAATGAGGTCCATCTCGTCCTTGTCGTTCAATTCTTTTAAGGTGGTGGCCTTTATCCCCCATGAAGACGGAAGAGCCCGAATCACTTTCCGCACTTTTGATCGTTGGAGATGTCATCACCTAAAGAAGAAAGACCATTAGTGATTTTAGTAAATCTTGTAATCATACTATCAATAGACTCATCATCAATCATTTTAAATGACTCATATTGGGACCTCAAGAGATCTATCTTAGCTCTCTTGACTTGTGAAGTCCCTTCGTGTGTGACCAATAAGTGTTGCCAAATCTCATAGGCGGATTGGCAATGAATTACCTGTGTAAGGTCATCCTCATTCAAGGCGGTTAATAGGGAGTTTTGGGCCTTGGAGTTAGCCTCATATTCTCTAAAGTTGAAGTCGGTCCAAGTGCTCTCATCACCATCGGGTGCTACATAGGGTTTGGTCAAGGACTTGGCCACTAAGCTACCCAAAGATTGCAAAAATATAGTCATCCTAACCTTCCAAATAGGGAAATTAAGTCCATCAAATTTAGGAGGGGTTTTAATGTTATCGGCCATGTTTACTAGTGTATGAATGTATGAATGAAAATGATGATTAGCAAATTTTAAGGATCTCTCTATGGATGTTAAGCCAAAACCTAGAGTCCAGGCTCTGATACCAATTGAAAATCACCTAGAGGGGGTGAATAGGTGATAATGCTAATTAATGGACAAATTAAAAACTTAAGATGTAACAATCACCAACAAGATTCACAAGATGAATGAAAGCAAGTAAATATAGCAATGATGATGATAAGCAAGTAATAAGTGCAAGAATGTAAACCAAACGCAAACACAAGGATATGTTATCGAGGTTCGAGCACCCAGCTCTACTCCCCGCCTTCCCCAGAAGGATTCTAGCAACTTCCACTATCACAAAGAAATCACAATTACAACGGAGTACCCAACTCCACAATCTCAATTACAAGCAATTTCTGAGTAGTCAAAAGATCACAAACTCTCTCTTTCAAAAGTCTCTTCCCTTACAAAAAGGTCCTTAGAGAACAATGAGTAGGAATGAAGCTCTTGTTGAAAGTGAAGAAAGAAAAATTAAATCAGAGAGAATTTCAAAAACACTTCAGAAAATGAGAGAGAATTTCAGCACAAAAATCAAGAAACAAAGCTCTTTTGAATGCCTTAAACTTTTGAAATTTTCTTGTAATAATTGTTGTAAACAATCTCTCCCCAAACACCCCTATTTATAGGAGAGGGCTAGGGTTAAGGGATAAAACATAATTAGGATTAATCAGAGAGTATTAGGTTTGAAATATATCCCTTAAACCAATTTTAAACACAAAAAGACAAAATATAAAACAGCCCAGAAAATAGCCGTTTACTGTTCAACGGCTAGTCCGGTCGACCGGTCCGGTCGACCGCACGTTCAAAGAAAATGACCGTTGCCGGCTACGGTCGACCGGCCCGGTCGATCGAAACAAACAGAGACTAAGGACTTGCAGTCAGGCTCGTCCTGGTCGACCGTCCCGGTCGACCGTGAGACATGCACACTAATACGTACATTGCCAGAACTACGGTCGACTCGGACTGTCGACCGGCAAAACCTGACACAGGCACGGTCGACCGGGGCGGTCGACCGGCTCAGGCCAAAAATCATTTTTCAGACAAAATTTTGAGGAGATAAAAAATTTTATCAGAAGATGTTTTAAATGGTAATTAGTTTAAAACATAAGCATGGATATATAGGCAGAGGATTTGTATCAAACTATTTTTTGTATAATTTATATGAAATAAACTTAGAAATAGGATGTGCGCAAAAACGTGTGTGTTAGAGCTTCAAACCTATTCACTATTCTTTAACAAAACTCTAAACTAAAAATAAATCTAATTAAGTCTCTTGAGCAATCTTGAGCCATGCAATGCCTTGCTAGAGCCTTCTCTTCTATGTTCCTTCCTTGATATGCAATATGCCTTCTTTGCTTCATGAAACCTAGAAGTTGTTGCAATAGCTAAGCAATGGCCTCCAAATATGGTACTAACCTGAAACTTATCTTAAACAAACTCATTAGTACCAAATAGCACTAATTTGGTTTGTCATCATCAAAACTCAATAATGGAGAGTGTAACCTTTTGGGCCAACACAATCACCTCACACAAGAGAGATAAGGCTCAAAGCCAAACAACTACCTCAATCACCTCTACACTTAGAGGGATACCAACACAACCTCCACAATCACCTCTACATAAGAGGGATATCAACAAATACAAGGAAGGTTACAACTCTTGGTGGTCTCACTAAACCACAAACCAATTTCTCACAAAAAAAAGATCCTAATAGATAGGATAGATAGATAGCTCAAGTGTGAGAAAATAAAGTGTCAGGAATAAAGAAAAACACTTGGAAAAATTTCTAAATAGATATTGAAATCAAGATCAAAAACTAATTCCCAAAAGATTCTCTTTCCTTGAATTTTCCAACACTTTAAAACTGATAAAAAAAATCTTTTAACCCAAATACTCTTGCTGAAAAACATTGAAAGATAGAAATTTTTCTCTTCTCAAATCTTAGTGAAATCAGCTCAAGAGAAGGCATATATATAGCCTCTCAAAATCTGCCCGTTGGCAGTCTGGAAAGGGCGAAATTGCCCTTCCGGTCGACCGCCCGGTCGACCGGGCAATGGTCATTTTTATGACCGTTGTGCCTCCAGTCGACTGCCCGATCGACCGAGGATAGAACCAGAGAGCAGTGCTCTCTGGCCGGTTGACCGCCCGGTCGACTGGGGCTAGATCCAGAGAGCAGAGCTCTCTGAATGGTCGACCGCCCGGTCGACCGGCCCGCTAGCCAAATAGGCTGTGCACGTTTGTGCACATCGGTCGACCGGACCGGTCGACCGACTTATGCCGTGGTCGACCATCCGGTTGACCGGCAGAAGGCCAGGTCACATATTTGGGGATTAAAAACTTGATCTTTTTAATATCAATTAAATCTCAAAAAATCACATAAATTTCACAAAAAGAAGTTCTTATAAGATCTTTGAAATACAAATATGTGTGACTAAAATTCAACACATATTAAAAAGAATTTGAACTATTTTTGTGATATAGAAATTTGCCTTTAAACTAAAATCGGTATTTTCCAAATTTAGATTTTTGAAATGGAAAACCGTTTTCTCCAAAACTCATATGGATACCAAAACATGATATTGAAACAACTTTAATGCATATTGTATATGGATAGAATCCAATATACATATGAATATATCTATCTATGTTTTTGACATGAAATCCAAAATCCGGTTACACCGAAAACCAAAACCAATAAACTTTAAACTTGTGTGTGTGTGAACTTGAGCATATCAATACTATCTACCTTTATACAAGATCTAAATATACTAAACTAAATACAAACTGAAGTCTTCTTGTCTCCAAGCCGACTCGTTCCAAACGCGATCCAACGAGCTTAACTCCAATCGAGTATAGATGTGATCTTGACGCTCGAGCTCTTGAATCTAAATGTGAAAGCTCCGAAACACCTTTATTGAAGCTAAACACCTATTAATATCTTGGTCACTCACTGAAACTATTTAAACACAAGATTATTAGTAAACTATAACTACATGAGTTAATCATCATCAAAACTAGAGTGATGGGCCTCTGGGCCAACAAAAACCATATCACATATAACATGTATCATATGCAGGATTTTTTGTGCGAAGTTAACCCTTGTTTTGCAGCTTTAATCCTACTATTATGGTCCCACAATATTTATTTACTATTTTATGTGATTGAATCTTATGAGTATTGTTCATGGTTAATTGCATGATGGATGGTTATAATTTTTTTATTCACGAGGTTGATTTGTGGTTATTAAGAAAGAATATGATATAATATTTTTGACCTACTAAAGCGAGATCTCAATGAGTCCTCGGAGACAGTTCTTAGGGTCTTCTCAAAGTCCTCGGATCCAGTTCTCGAAGTCTACTCGGAGTCCTCAAAGCCAGTTGCCGAAGTCTACTTGGAGTCCTCGGAGCCATTCCCGAAGTCTACTAGGAGTCTTCGGAGCCAGTTTTGAGAGTATGGAGTTCATTCTTGGAGCCAATTCTTAGAATTTCTTAGCAGAGCTACTAAGGCAAGCTGAAACATATTCCGACTAGGTTTTGAAAGCAGAGATCCGTATAAGTTTCTGGCGCGCTGCCTCTGAACCCCCGCAACCTGACTGGCAGGTCGATCAACTAATACACTGCAGAGTGCAACAAAGAGACTCCGACCATAATAGCTGGGATCATATTTCTATATTGTGATATTTACTGCCTGTTATGATTTATATTGCATATTATGTATGTTAATTTCTAGATTAGCGGTACGATTTATGCATGCAGACAACAAGACTTATAAGACTAACCTGAGATCACAATTATAACCCTTATTTTGGTAAAAGTACTAAGTGGGAAAGAGATATATTTTAGTCCTACGGTCTCCATCACCGGTTCATAGGTGTTGTAATTTATTTTGCATGTTAGCCTTAGAGCCTTCTTCTGTTTCAGACAGAGTCAATCACGGAGTCGCCAGTATGAACTTCCTTAAGAGATAGTATAACATCTCATTCCTGGAGTACATACTTAGATACGTATTCTGATTTTTTAATTATATTTTTTGATTTAGTTTCCGTATTTGTTTTTGTTTTAAAATTAATTATGCGATTGTTTTGCATCGGATATGGATTGTGGACTTGGAGTCAGCTTTAGTTTGAACCGAGGATCCGATCCTAGTGTATCACTTGTTTTAATTTTTCCGATAGTTGTAGACTATCAAAAATCACTGAAGACAAGTCATCAGAAAGCAAAGTCCAAACTCCAGAAGTAAGGCTAACCATAGCCACACGCGCTGCACCAAGACGCGAAGGTTGAAACCCGCGTCTCAGCATCATTGTTATACCAAGACGCGAGGGTCAAAACCTACATCTCTACTTCACCGCAATGACCAAGATGCAGAGCCCGAAGCCCGCGTCTCACATAGAGCTTGACGCAGGACTCGAGGCTCACATTTCAACCAAATACGAAGCTTAAGCGTTACCTCAACGGCTAAGCGCGATGCTCGAAGCCCGCATTTCAACTACAGAGGAACCCTGCGTCTCTGTTATAACTGCCCTCATTACTGGCTCAATTACTGCCCACGTAATGAGGGAGTTAAATCCCATTATGGAGGGTTTTTAGGGGACAGTTTCTGAAACCCCTATAAATAGCTCAGTTCGCTATTGAAGAGGGGTCGGAAGTTTTTGGTCAATTTTGGAGAATCTTAATCAGGGCCTCTAGCTGAGAAATACTTAAGAGTTCAACTTTTCTCGCAACTTGCTGAGTACAAGTTTGTTTTTGCCTCAAATCTCTTTGAGATTTTACCGGACAAGAGCTGTGCTACTCCGTCCACAGTCCAAAGAGAAGGTTCCCAGAGTACTATGATGTTCACTCGGTCAACGAAAAATAAGATTCACTTTCCACCATCACATCAAGAACCCAGCATTAAACAAAGAGAAGATTTGGGCTTGAATATCTTCTTTCTCTTGTAATCGGGAGTTTTGATTGTTGTTGTAACTTTCTTTACAGTCAAATAAAAAGTTTACACACCCTCAATTTTTTCCCACAAATAAGAGATGGCGACTCCGCTGGGGACAATTTTTCTCTACTGATGAGCAAGTAGTGGTGCAAGGTGACGTCACCTATATGGAAAGGTGGTCGAATCGCTTGTCGTGGAATTTGACCAGGTAAAGTATGAAGAGTTTCTCTCTTCTGGCTCAAGAGCCCTAGGGCTCGGCAGTACCGCAAAGTCTCTTCGGAGATCCGCTTTCAGGTCCCTTCTAAAGCTTCCCCGAGTGCGATCTACGCAGAGAACATCGTGGTCAGATGTATCACACGTAAGGCCCGCATCAACGTCTCCTACGAGACCCGCGAGGTCAACCTTGTTGACAGACGGCCTGCTCACGCCCATCTTCTTCCTCAGCTCCAGGTTACCAGGGGTTCCAAACAACCTGTACGGCATAACTGAAACGCTGAACGTCGACAGAGACGACGCGCGCGTCAACTACAGACGGAAGAAGCTGGAACAACTATCTATCCAGCAATCTGTCCAACAGCTATAGAACGCAAAGCTCAAGCTCGCGTCTCTTCTGAACTACATCAGATGCGCTAAGTCCGCGTTTGGAGACCTAAACGCAAAACCCAAAAGGGTTGTGTTTCTGAAGCTTCACTTCCTAAACGTGACGTTCAGCAGCGCGAGGTCCGTGCCTCTCCTCAGAGACACGAGACCCGCATCTCTACAATCAAATGCGGGACTCAGAAAGTCCGCGTGTCTCAAGTGTTGCTAGCCAAATGCGACAATCAGCAGCACGAGGTCCACATCTCTCCTCCGCAGAGGCGCGAGACCTGTGTTTTAAAACCAAAACGCGAGAGCCGCGTCTGTTTTACAGAACGTGAGCTCTGCGTCTTAGAACCCTGCTTCTCAGATTCGCGACGCAAAGATGGCTCTCAGAAGCTGAAAAGCCCTCGAAAACCCGAGGCTAATCTCTTTGATCCCCCTCCGACAGATATAAGAGATTACTTGACAAAGAAAAGGAGTGCTAATCAGATCGCTCCATCCTGTTGCTGTGAATGGCTCATCACGGTAATGCTCTTCGAATGTCGCTGCAACTCACATGTGAGCAAGCAGTCGGTATTCAGACGATTAACGTCAACCTCCCGATCAGCCAAAAGGCATCGTTCCCACAGAAGGGGAACCTTCTCTGACACGGAGTACCCCGAAGTCATTGCAAACATGGTAGGTCCAAGTACTACGCCAAGCAGAAGTAGGAGAAAACAACCGGCAGTCAGCTCTGATGAATCTGATACGAAACCAGAAGGAGTGTACCGACATACTCGCACTCGGACTGGTGCGGTAGCCCCAGTTAACTACAATGCCCTACCATTGGGCATTGAAGTAAGTGAATCACACTCTGCCATCGCAAAATCATAGGCCTCGAATTCTTCTATAGAAAAGGAATCCTTTGCTATATGGCAAACACTCCTGAGGAAATGACCAGGCGTTTAGAGAAGCAAGCCGAGGTTCAGAGGGAACAATTCGATATGATTCACCAACAAGAATCTATCGATACCCTTAAGCAGATGCTTGCATAATGGCTCGAGGATAAGAAGCAGTCAAATGATGAAGCTTCTTCTAAGAATTCTAAAGGTAAAGGAAGGAAGGGGAAAGCTCATCTTTCGTACATATCGAGGAGAAGGGCAATCCGCTCCCGAGTCGTCCAAGCCTTCATCTGAAGAAGGAGGTAATTCGGAGAATGGGTGTGATTAGTCTCTAAAATTGCATATTTCATACCACATTTTCACATTTATTTAATATTAAATTCTGCTAATAATACCTCTCTTGCATGTTTCTAGATCCATGGTGTGCAATGAAGAAGAAGACCCTAAATCACCATTTAACTGGTGATTAAAGGCCTATAAAGATAGCCATTGACCTAGGAGGGTAATTCTGTCAAAATTAGGGGCCAGAAATCGGGACATGCAACCGACAGGGGGACAAACGGGCAGCGAGCTGCCTAGTACTACCGCGAAAACACGGCTTAGGCCGTGTTTCCACAGCAATCTTGTGGATCCGTGCGCCAAGATTTGACGCGCGGCTCCGTACAGTCCATCTGGTGCCCAATTGTGCCTATAATACCCCTTTGTGTTCTTCAGAGAGAGATATCCAGAGAGTTGTGTAGTTTTCTTTCTTTGTTGTAGTTTAGGGTAGTTTAGGTTAGTTCTTCTTCTTCTTCTTTTTTGTATTTTTCATTTATTGTAGATCTTGTAATAGGAAAGAGAGTGGTATATGAGTGGAAGTAAGAGTGCTTGTAATAGAAGGTGAAAATCTATGAAAGGTGCTCTCTTTATCTCTCCTTGTTTTCTTCTTTCTAACTCCTTTTACATGTTTAGCTAATTTTCTTTCATGGGAAACTAACTACTAACCACTAACTTGCTAACTTCTTATTTGATAATCTACATGAATCTAATAGCCTCTACTTGGCCTTGCTCTACCAAGAGCCATTGATGGCTCATGATGATGGATCTAACACTCTAACATCCTAACTCTCTAACAAGTTAACATTACTTTACTCTATGATTACTCTTATTTAGTTTTGATGGTTTAAGTGTACCTTGCACTTGTTTTGTTGAGTTTGAATGTGAAAGTTATCATATGGGTCATGCTTTGAAACGCTCTTGAATCAAGGACTAGTGATGACTAAGGATACATGTGAGGCAACTATCACTAAGAGGTTAGCATGATTAGTGGAGCCATTAGTAGTTAGTAGCCATAAGTTTTCTTTCCTTTTACTTTATTTTAGAAATATATCAAAATTCACAAATACATTCTTTTCTATGTTTCTTTCTTCTTCGTGTTTCACCGTACTTCTCTTTTTCATTATTTGTTCTATTTTCTTTTCATTCTTTAAAATATTGAAGAATCTTTCACACATACGTGAATATTCCGGTAAAGCTTCTATCGCTTTCCGTCCCTGTGGATTCGACCCGTTTAGCCTCTACGCTATAACGAAAGTATCGAGGAAGCCAAAGCACACACTTTTAACTCTTGATTTCAAAACATACACTTTTTATGCGTGATTTTTCCCCCGATCAAATTTTGGCGCCATTGCCGGGATGGGAACGGTTTGATTTCACATTTTTGTTAACTTTTTTCTTTATTTTTGGTGTGCAGGTCAAATTTTTAGCACTGCAGAAGTCCACACTTGCTTTTGTATGGTTGGGTAAACTCTTGTATATTCTTATATTCTGCTGCTACATTTTGTTTATATCACATGTGCACTGTAATAATTTTAAGAATTAAAATACGGTAATTGGATGCTTTAAAATAGTTTAGACATTTGCATCTAGGCACATGTCAATTTTTATTCCAATATACTGTATTTTATTCTTCTGATGTTGTGATTTTGATGGAGGTGTACATATTGCATTACATATAGTTAGGACAAACACGTGGGTGATTTACTCTCTTTGTGTGTTCATTCTTATCTATATTGCATATTTGCACGAATTAAACTTAAGGGCAAAACCCGATACAACATAAGGTGGGGAAGTCATTATCCTCCCGTAGCCCAAAAATCACCTCCCCACTCACACAACTCAAGCCTTAATAAAATTGCTAGACATTGGCCCCTAGGGACATCTCAGATTCATTTAGGAGATTGACCTAAGGTAAAAGTTGTTAGAAGTTGACTCTTGTCAAATCGGTGTCTAAGGTTGGGGATTGAGAGGCAAAACCTCGAAGAACAGTAGTTTAGCATAATTAGGCCCGTTGGTCCAGCACGGATACCTCCCACTGATCTTGCCCCTACCTGGCCGATTAACTTGTGGTCAGATTCTAACAGTGTACCCCCCGTGGACAATCTAACCAGTTAGGAATCGTCTAGGTCTAAGTCAACCCTAGCATAGACTTCTTTTCTTTTTCCTTTTCTGTTTGTTAGTTTGTTTGTTTTCTTTTTTTTTTTTGTAAATTGTGAAATGGATTTCAATAACAACAATTCTTTCAATCCTAACATGAATCCATATTTCACCCCGACCTCATTTGACTCGGATAACTTCAACCCAGATATGTACAACATGAACCAACCATATATGCCGAATTGGGATTATCCGACTCAATATGTTCCCCAGTCCCAATATTATGAACAAGACTGGAATAATTATTATCACTCTTCACAGAGTCAGTGGGGATACAACTCTCCCGAGTCATATGGTCAACTACCTTACCAACATATAGCTTCATATACTTCTTCTCCCGAACAACCATTAGAAGAACCAATTGACTGGGAAAAGAGGATGGGAGCCTTAGAGGAACTTGAGCGACGAATTCAAAATCTAGAAAACTCAAAATCCCATCAAAGTTTTCAAATCCAAGATCCTTACTCTATTTTTCAAGTCCAGAGCAAGAAAAGAGTACAGAATCCATGATTCAATTTCAAAGCGATCCTTTTAATATGATAGAAGCTAGACTTAGTCGATTGAAAAATATGTGTAGGAATAAGGAAACTCTCCCTACCTAATCTTTGACTATTCCTAACACTTCTAGTCATATTGATGAAAACCAACAACATAGATTCTTGAAGACTTTAACCAAGTTTCAATTTCACCACAAAACTGTGAACTTAACCAATATCAACCCTTTGACAAATTAGCAAGTTTTCATTTTAATGAAATTTAACTTGAATATGAATGTGAACCTGACCCACAACTTTGTGATTCAATTCCAATCTTTGAATCTATATTGATTCCTGCATCCTTACCCAAGTTGGACCCATTGCCCGAGCCAACATTGATTCCTGTATCCATGAATTTTGAAATTGAACCACTTCTTTTGGATAGTCAAATTTCATAGATGGGAACAGAATGTGAAATTAAATTCTGCGATTTGGACTCAACTCTTGAACCTAAACCGACTCTCGAACCCAAAGTTGATATTCCCGAGTTAGTATTGGTTCCTGAACTTTTCATTTCAAAGCCCAAATCATCCATTCCACCAAACCACATTCTATTTTTTGACCAAGGTATTGACCAGAATGACTCAGTGATGATATTCCAAGATTCGTCATGTAAAGGGAATAATTTTCATAATAGGATCTTAAATGATCCTATTAAAATTGGGGATTGTAAATATGTAAATAAAAAAGAGATCAATAAAGGTGGATTCTGTGAGCCACCACATTATCTTGATTGGGTAGCAACACTTGGCCCAATCAGACCACCACCGGAGCCACCACCTTGAGGTAATTTCCTTCTCTTCCCATTTGTTTCATGTATATAAACATTCACGATGCATTGAGGACAATGCATGAGATAAGTATGGGGGATGGTTTACTAACATAGGTTGTTTTAAATTTTTTTTCTTTTACACTTCTTTTTAGGAACTTTTTAAAATTTTCTTTTATTAAAAACCTTTTTCTTTTCTTTTTACAAAACTTTTTGAAATAAGATAAATAGTTTTGATTTATTTTTAAGAAAATTAAGATTATCTTAGGAATTAGGAAGACCTAAAATTATGAATTTTGAAACTGAGTCAAAATAATAGATCTTGTTTAAATTTTAAGATAAGAAAGTAAGATTGAAAAGATACTTTGATCTTGAATTTTTTGCCTTAGATTTATGTACTTCACACTTACACAATTTTTTGGGATTGAAACAAAGACTGAAAATGCCATAAAAAATATATTAAAAAAATATATAATAAAAAGCACTTATTAAAGTTCGATAATTATGCCTCAGGATGTATGATTATTCACACCTAAAATGGTAGACAAAACAAAATAATCCCCTTTAGTTTTATGGCTTTGTTTACTCGAGTCCTTAAGTCCGAGGGATGTTTTCTCATCTTGTGCCCTAAAGCCATCTGGTTTGAGAGTCACCGGCTAAAGGCTCACTACCTGGGCAGATAAGAAAGCCTAAGAAAACTAAAGGAAGAATAAATAAATAAATAAATAAATAAATAAATATATATATACACAAATCAATGGCATGAAAGTTAGAGTCGATATCCCAAAAATCTTCACAGTTCACAAAGTGCATATTTTTTTAAGAGTTTTATGAAAGGTCAAAGAGTCAATTCAATTTTAAATTCTTACATTTAATTTATAACAAGATTTTGCATTCGACTTAGTTTAAGGAAGAATAGTTTCTGGTTAACCTATGACCTTGGATCACTTATATTTTCGCAAAATACTTCAACACTTTTCTCTATTTCAAAAATGTGTTTTCAAAATACTAACATTTATTTCTTTCTTTTTGGATTTTGTGGGTGTAATCCGCTGAAAACCCTCCTCAGGAGACAAAATTCCTGCTCTAGGGGAAATTTAGAGGTTTAACCGCTTGTTACACATGCTCAGTGCAATCGTGTCACTTGCGAAAGTGGTGTAATAATATTCTTAGTTTTTGTTTTGCTCGGGACGAGCAAAAGATAAGTGTGGGGGTGTGATAGGCTCTAAAATTGCATATTTCATACCACATTTTCACATTTATTTAATATTAAATTCTACTAATAATACATCTCTTGCATGTTTCTAGGTCCATGGTGTGCAATGAAGAAGAAGACGCTAAATCACCATTTAATTGGTGATTAAAAGTCTATAAAGATAGCCATTGACCTAGGAGGGTGATTCTGTCAAAACCAGGGGCCAGAAATTAGAAACCAGGACATGCAGCCGACAGGGGGACAAACGGTCAGCGCGCAGCAGGTGGCGCTGCGCGCGCCGCCCCAGCACTACTGCGCCAAGATTCGACGCGTGGCTCCGTATAGTCCTTCTTGTGCCCAATTGTGCCTATAAATACCCCTTTTTATTCTTCAGAGAGAGATATCCAGAGAGTTGTGCAGTTTTCTTTCTTTGTTTTAGTTTAGGGTAGTTTAGGTTAGTTCTTTTTCTTCTTCCTCTTTGTATTTTCCATTTCTTATAGATCTTATAATAGGAAAGAGAGTAGTACATGAGTGGAAAGCAAGAGTGCTTGTAATAGAAGGTGACAATCTATGAAAGGTGCTATCTTTATCTCTCCTTGTTTTCTTCTTTCTAACTCCTTTTACATGTTTAGCTAATTTTCTCTCATGGCAACTAACTACTAACCACTAACTTGCTAATTTCTTATTTGATAATCCACATGAATCTAATAGCCTCTACTTGGCCTTGCTCTTGCAAGAGCCATTGATGGCTCATGATGATGGATCTAACTCTCTAACATCCTAACTTTCTAACAAACTAACATTACTTTACTCCATGCTTACTCTTTTTTAGTTTTGATGGTTTAAGTGTAGCTTCCACTTGTTTTATTGAGTTTGAATGTGAAAGATATCGTATGGGCCATGCTTTGAAACGCTCTTGAACCAAGGATACATGTGAGGCAACTATCACTAAGAGGTTAGCATGATTAGTGGAGCCATTAGTAGTTAATAGTCATGAGTTTTTTTCCTTTTTACTTTATTTTAGAAATATATCAAAAATCACAAATACATTCTTTTCTATGTTTCTTACTTCTTTGTGCTTCACCGTACTTCTCTTTTCCATTCTTTGTTCTTCTTTTTTTCATTCTTTAAAACATTGAAGAATCTTTAACACACACGTAAACATTCTGGTAAAGCTTCTATCGCTTCCCGTCCTTATGGATTCGACCTGTTTAGCCTCTATGCTATAACGGAAGTATCGAGGAAGCCAAAGCGCCCACTTTTAACTCTTGATTTCAAAACATACACTTTTTGTGCGCGATTTTTCCCCCGATCAGAGAGCACCCATTCTAAAAGAATGAACAAGCTGGAACAACGTCTGGAAGCCCTTATCAATCAAAAAGGCCTCCAAGAAGCAGGAGTGGTCTGGCTATACTCGGCAAAATGGGAGCTTGTCCCGTACCCTCCTAAGTTCAAAGCTCTGACCCTACAGGTTTTTGACGGCAAAGGGTCACCGAACCCACACATCTACTACTTCAAGTCTCAGACAGGGAATGTAGTAGATAATGATGTCATCTTGGCACGTTTGTTCATTGGCACTCTAAAAGAGCTTGCCTTTGAATAGTTCATGAAGCTCCCAAAAGGCTCCATCAAGAACTGGGGTGATCTGGAGAAGCTCTTTGTTACTTGCTTCTTCAAAGACGACTCAGAGATTACAATGCCCACTCTCCTGGCAACGAAGCAACGAAAGTGAGAGTCAGTCAAGGCATTTGTGGAAATATTTTAGAATCTGACGCTCCGATGTCCTAGCGGTATGACCCAGGCTACCGTGGTGGAAACATGCCGTCACAATTTGCAAACTTCGCTCCAAACCCAGATAGGAGTTGCTGAAAGCCGCATTTGGAAGTAGTTGGTCCAGCAAGGTGAACATGCTGAAGAAATTATCGTCAGGGTTAAGGCAGAAGAAAACAAGCCCAGACCTGAAAAGTCGACAAGACGCACGTCAGAAGTATCCTTCCAATCAAAAAGGAAAGATATATAGCGATAGAGACGAAATCTCCCGTTAAACCTCAGACAACCAGAGGGGGGTGGTTCTTTAAGTCAGCCATGTACCAACAAGCAGTACTCTTTCAAGGACAAGCATGTCAATTTATTGTTCAAGTTACTCAACAAAAGTAACAGATTGAAGCTTCCTAAGGCTAGACGTCCTGAGAAAGTCGGCAAGACCGACAATCCCAATTACTGCTTGTATCATAGGATGTTGGGGCCCCCCACTAAGAGCTGTTATATCTTTAAAGATATTCTTCAAGCTTTGATTGATGCGAAAGTGCTCAAACTCTGTCCAGAACAGAAGAAAGTGACGGCAAACATGACATCGTTTCTTCAGTTCGGGAACTAGCCTCCAACGCCGGCCAGAATTGTTCCCATCCTGAAAGGGGAACTAAGGATGATCAATACAGACCCACATCACCAGTAAAAGAAAGGTCTTGTGCCTGTCCTATGCCTCAGGGAGAAGTTATGTGGGTTCATCCCGACCTTATGGAAGGCCAACAGTGGACTACTGTTACCAACAGGAAGTCTAAAGTCAAAGCAAAAGCTTCGCCCTGCAATGTGGTGTACGATTCTTCCCGGGAAGCAGAAACTGATGTCCCCTTACTAACCGACTTAGAGGAGGAGATGATCGTCCTTGCTGCAGAACTAAATGCACCACTCGTGGCCAAAACTCGTTCAGGACAGTCGTACTTAAAGAAATACGACGAGCTAGTGGCAAATCTGCTTGAACCAACTTCAGAGCCAACCAAGCCCTCCGCGAAGCAACCCGTGGAGAAGCAGAAAGAGCTTTGATATTCCAAAGCTCTCCCAAAGGACAAAGCAGAAGGAACCTCAGCACCTTACTGCTTTGATATCTTGGCTCAACTGGCCAATATCCCAGCCAGGATCAGCTTTTACGAGCTCTTAAGACTATCAAAGTCAACAAGAGAAGCTCTGAGGGAAGCTCTAGCTGATGTTGAAGTCTTCATGACCCAAATCTTAGCTGAGCCACAGGAGAAAAATAAAGAAGACTGTCTCCATGCCTTCCAAAAAGCCCCCTATATCACCTTCACGCCAGACAACACGCAGGTCAAGGGAAAACATGATAGGCCCTTGTACTTCATAGGGTACATTGGATCATTTGAAGTGAGCCGCATTCAGGTAGATCCAGGATCCGCATTGAGCATTATGCCTCGCCGGGTCATGCAACACTTAGGGATCCCCACCCACCGATTGAGCGCCACCCAAACTACCATATATAGTTTCAACGCCAATGGTACGCGCCCAACGGGGAAGATCAAACTCAAGTGTCAGATTGGGAATTTGAGATCTGAAGTGACGTGCTATGTGATTGACGCCGATACTTCATACAATTTGCTACTGGACGACCATGGATACACCGTAACTCCATCGTCCCCTCCACTCTCTATCAAGTCATGAAGTATATTGACGGAGATGGGAAAGTCCGAACGTTGATCGCTGAGAGGCATCCGTTCAAGGGGGTAGAGAACTATTTCACAGACTCTCTCCTATACCAGGACTCTCTAGAGATGGATGAAAATTAATAGCCAGAGGAACCAGACTCTGGTAATAAAGCTGACACTAAACTAGAGGCAGAAGAAGAATGTCTTTGGAAACTGAACCCACTTGTAACGAGCATTAATAAGCTCAATGTCAATAACCTCCAATAATGTAGGCGAGTGGTATATTAATGAAGAGTTAGATTTGGCTTACTTTTCTATGTTGGCTTCTGATTCCGTGCCGTCAGATACTAGTACCGATGTGGATGATGACCCTTGGTCAACAATAGATGCTCTGACATCATTGCATGTACCGGTGAGGTCATCCTTAACAGTATATCAAGGTGTCAGTGATGCACAAGGATCGTTATTCATGGTCCCAGCAAGACGCAAAGGCCAAAGACCTATCCTTTTTGGAAGAGTCGAGTCCAAATCAATGACTCGTGAAAGCTCTGAAAGTGATGATGAATCCCCACAATTCTCTCATTATGAGCCAAATGTACTCAGAATGATGGAGAACATGGGGTATGACCTAACAAGGGGTCCTGGTTTGAACTTCAGCAAACGAAGAAGAACATTACTTCGATCTTTCATTCCCAAAGGGAAAGCCCTTGATTATTATCAGCAAACTCGCAGGGGGTTGGGTTATGTGTCAACTCTGATCTCATCGGCCTCTGAGTCTGAAGAGTCATTATACTACAATCACTTATAGGCACATCATCGTGGGAGTCAGATGTCAGTGTCAGTAACATCTTCAGAGAACTTTCAGTAAACATGGTTTCAACAAGCCACCTGGAAGATAGAGATGAAGAAATGATCCAGTCGGATACAGATCCTTGGATCAAACACCTAAACACTCTCTGAGATATTTGCTTTGAACAACGTGAACCACCCACAGAGGATAAGGTCACCCAGATCAATATGAGAGATGAGGCTAATCCTAACCCATCTTTATAAGTGAAAGCTTATCACCCTCCGAGAAGGAAGATCTAATATCTCTTGCAGGAGTATATAGATGTTTTCGCTTGAAATTACGAGGATATGCCTGGGCTTGATCCTCGAGTGGTTATGCATCGCCTCAACATTAATTCAGACGCTAAACCAATTAAATAGCAGTAGCGACGGTTTCATCTAGAAATAATTGAAGCAATCCAGTCAGAAGTCAAAAAGCTCATAGACTCTGGCTTCATCAGGGAGGAACAACACCCCGATTGGGTAGTCAATATCGTCCTCGTTACCAAGAAAAATGGGAAGATCCGAGTTTGTATTGATTTTCGTGATCTAAATGAGGCTTGTCCAAAAGATGAATTCTCCCTCCCAATCACGGATGTCTTGATCGACAACACGTTGGGTTTGAACGGATGTCCTTCATGGATGGATTCTTGGGACACAATCAAATCAAGATGTACCCTGATGATGAAAAGCATACATCTTTCAGGACGCCATTGGGGGTGCACTGCTATACTATCATGCTCTTTGGATTAAAAAATGCGGGAGCAACATACCAGAGGGCTATGAATGCAATTTTTCACGAGCACATACTCAAAATAGTGAAATGCTACGTCGACGACATTGTAGTAAAAAGCCGTGCTAAGGGCGATCACATAGCAGATTTGAAGACGATACTCGACATCATGCGGGCGCATCAGCTGAAGATGAACCCCACTAAATCCTTCCTGGGGGTAGCCAGTGGTAAATTCTTAGTATTTATTGTGACATCCAAAGGAATCCACCTCGACCCAGAGAAGGTCCGCGCTGTCCAGGAGATGCAACCTCCAAGGAATCTCAGAGAACTTAGAGGATTGCAAGGGCGATTAGAGTACATTCAGAGATTTATCTCAAATCTCTCAGGAAGATGCCAACCCTTCACCAAATTAATGAAGAAGGGTGTCTCATTCACTTGGGACAATGCTTGTCAACAAGCATTCGAGAAAATCAAACGATACCTCACACAACCACCTGTCCTTACAGCTCCAGTTTCAGGAAAACTTTTCCTGATATATGTTCGACGATGGATCATTTCTTAGGAGCTTTGTTAGCCCAGAATAATGATCAGAGACACGAGCAGACAATCTACTATTTGAGTAGAACTATGATCGGAGCCGAACATCGCTACAACCAATCGAAAAGTAATGTTTGGCGTTGGTGTTTGCCGTCCAGAAAATGTGACATTACTTGGTAGGCCAAACCATACATGTCATATCAAAAATCAATCCTTTAAGGTTGCTTATGACAAAGCCATAGTCACTGAATGGTCGACTGGCAAAATGGGCCATACTGTTCTCCCAATTTTAGATGCAATTTCTGTCACAAAAAGCCGTGAAGGGACAGGCGGTGACAGATTTTCTGGCTGAGCATCAAAACCCAAGGGCGACCAAACTTTATGAAGATCTTCCAGATGAGGTTTCTGAAGTTTGCTTAACTCAGACATCTTTTGAAGAACAAATTTGGCAACTTTTCTTCGACGGCGCGTCGAGAACGGACCCGTGAGGAAATACCGTAGCAGGAGTAGGGTAGTACTTGTCTTCCCACAGAACTACATGATCCCTCATGCATTCTCATTAATCGAGCCATGTTCCAACAATGTAGTACAATGCTCTTTTGATCGGGATGCAAATCGCCGATGAGATTGATGTTAAAAATCTCGAAGCATATGGTGACTCGAAGCTCATCGTCAACCAGGTTCGCGGGGAGTACAAGGTCAGACATGAAGACTTAGTACCCTATTATAATGTAACTATCTATATGGCCGAGAAGTTCAGAAGCTTTTACATCGACCATGAATCTCTCCAGTAAAATGCGCATGCAGATACATTGGCATCTCTTGCTACGTCCTTGGATCTTCTAGCCGGAGCAGTAGAGAAAACACTCATTTATAGCCATGACCTGTATTGCCCGTGATTCACTTTTAAAGATCACCAAAAGCCGACAATAGGCCGTCAAATCAAAGAAGCTCTAGAGACTTCAGCGGGTCCAAAGCTCAAGGATTGGCGATTCTCGTACATCGACTACGCACTGTACGACATTCTACCTGATGACCCTAAAGAGTCGGCGACCATTAGAAGGAAAGCCTCTAAATTCTACTATAATGCGATCACGCGAACACTATATCGCTGATCGCATGATGGGATCCTCCTCCGCTGCCTGTCACAAAGAGAGGCTCAAGAAGTACTCAAAGAAGCGCATGACGGCATGTGTGGAGCTCATTAACCTGGTCCGAAGTGAAAGAAACACCTAGAGGGGGGGTGAATAGGTGTTAGTGCTAATCTAAAACTAAATGCAAAACTAAGTGCGCTAAATACGGAAGCTAATGCAAAATTTGCAAACACACTTAATACAATCAACAAGTGTAGCCGAATTCCCCGTGAAGGGCTCTGGACTAACTCCTCTTGATTCCCCTTGAATGGGTTGAGGTGCTATGTGAAGCTCTTGTTGATTAAGTACAAGTGAGGCACACACAAACAACCAAGCATATAAGATGATATATCAATATGAATCAATGCAAGGTACAACACAAGCAAATAGATATGATATGACAATATGAATTATGCTCAACACAAGCAAATATGATATGAATGAAGTATGATGCTTTGCACAAATGTAAAGAGAGAGAGTTTAGAGACAAGTGGATCAAACGCAAACACAATGATATGTTTCGAGGTTCGAGCACCTTGCTCTACATCCCCGCCTACACCACCGTGTAGGATTTCCAATCCACTATACCGTCCACCGAGGACTCCCACCGAGGGAACCTTCACCGAGAAGGGTTTTTACAACAATGGAGTACCGAACTCCTCTCTCAAACAACCACCTCACAACCGAGGGGTAGGCCCGTAGCCAAACAACCACAACAACCAACACTTCTACCGAAGAGGGTTTTCAACCAAACTCCACCTCTCTCTAGAGGGAGCAAACCAATCACCCGATTACCTCTACCAAAGAGGGATACAACAAGAATAAGGGTGTACAACAAGTGGTTCCAAAAGACCACAAACAATCTCTCTTTTCTTTTCTCTTTTTCCACAAAACAAATGATCCTAATAGATTAGGATAGTATGATAGCTCAAGTGTGGAAACAAGGTGTTTTTGGAAACAAGCAACAAAGAAAAACTAATTGGGAAGTCTCTTGTAAAAGATAGAAAATGAAAGATCAAATCAAAATCCCAAAACCTAGTTTTCTTTGATTTTCCAAAAACCCAAAACACAAATCAATTTTGAAGTTTAAAGCCCAAAACACTTTTGAAAACTTGTTTTAAACACTTTAGAAACCAGAAATTTTTCTCCTTGAAAATCTTGGCCAAAAACCCAAAGAGATGGGGTTATATAGGCCCAATACAAAACTAGCCGTTAGAGCTGAGCTGGCAGCTCTGACAGGCAGTGGTCGACCGGTCCGGTCGACCGCCAACGGTCAGAATTGTGACCGTTGGGCAACCACGGTCGACCGGCCCGGTCGACCCAAACAAACAGAGAGCTCTGCTCTCAGACCGGTCGACCGTCTCGGTCGACCGTCCCAGTGTCTCCAAACGTGCACAGATTTGTGCACGTCGGTCGACCGACCCGGTCGACCGACTTCAGCCTAGTCGACTAGGTCAGTTGACTTAGTCGACTAATAAAAGCCTGGAACAGAAACTGGGTCAGAAAAAATGGGAAAATTATTTTATAAAAATCTTTTATCTTTTCTGAAACTCCCATAAAACTTGTTTTAACATTTTGTATTGAAACACAAACTTGTGATAAAAATTTCAAGACATATATCAATCATATCAATTCATTTTGAGTCTTGCAAATTTTATCAAAAACAAAACTTGTATTTTTATCAAACTTGATTTTTCCAAAACATGAATAGGATAGTCAAAATAAGTTTGTCTAGCAAGTGTAAGTATGTATGTATATTGAACACATCTAATATACATAAAAATCATGTAAACTTGTTTTGATCTACTATTCATGAAAACCAAATCCAAAACATAAAAACGTGTGTGTTATTGTGCACTTGAGCATATCAACTATACTAAGCTTTACAAATTGGATCTAAACACACTATCTAAACTATGGATACCTAAGTCTTCTTGATGATCTTCATCTTCAAGTTGACTTGCTCCAAAACTCCATCCATGGGCTAGGCAATGTGTGATCTTGAAGCTTTGGCCCTGGAATCAACATGAAAAGCTTCTAAACTCCTTGTTGAAGCTAATCACCAACTAATAACTTGATAAATGATCTGAAACTAAAAACACAAGATTATTAGTACACATAACTACATGAGTTAATCATCATCAAAACTAGAGTGGAAGGCCTTTGGGCCAACAATCTCCCCCTTTTTGATGATGACAAAACTCATGGAGTTATATATGCATGGATTAAAGTTAAGCTTCAAAGAAGCTCCCCCTTAACTCATGCATAAACAAATAAAAATATATGACAGTGAAGCTCAAAAATTTGTATGCAAATGTATGACATGTATGCAAATACAACATGTCAAATAATCATAAAAGTCATCAAGTTCTTATCTCCATACATTTGCAAAACAAAACATATATGCATATCTATTGTTTATTTGTTAAGCATGAGAAAACTAAACACAAGTATGCATATAAACATGTATGCATCAACATGCATAAAACATATTCTAGAAGCTCTAGTTACCAATTAAATTAATAAAACATTAACAAAACACTAGATGCTCTAGATACCAATAAAACTTAATATATGCAAAAACAAAAGTATGCATATATAAACTACAAATTATTCTCCCCTTTTTGTCAATCATCAACAAAGGGGTAAACAATCAAAAAACAATAAAATGAGGGGTAAAAAATCTTTCTCCCCTTTTAAGTCAATCAAAACAATAAAACAATGTTCTCCCCCTTTTTGTCTTAAAACAAAAACAAAGTTAATAAGCGGTGACTTTAAACAACATGATATCAATAGAAAAGTATGTCAATGTAGCATCTTGATACCAATAGAAAGTAACAAACAAAAATATTGATACCAATTTTAAGCAAAAACATATGAAACATCTTGATGTCATTTGAAATTAAACATAATAAATTTTGAATGTTTAAACAAAATTTTGATACCAATTGTAAAATAATTTTCATATTAAACATATGATATCAATATGAAATTTTCAATCATAAAGTAAGGGAGTGGGAAACAAATACCAATTGAAAAATCACCAATTGAAGGACAAAATTAAATTTTCTCCCCCTTTATGAAATACCAACCAAAATGATGCATGGGCTTGATATCAATTTAAAAGTAATCAATTAAAACAAAATTGAAGCTCAAGCACTAGCATAAACAAGATTTTGTGAAAAATTTATATCTTAAGTACAAATAAAACAAGTATATGTGTATGAAATAGAATGAGTACCAATCACTAATAGATGATACCAAATGAAAATATGCATACACGATAAACATAAGAGTATACAAAAAGATCAAAATGATACCAATTGAAAGAGTTCAATGATACCAATTGAATCAACAATAATAATCAAGTGTATATCTCATATAATCTACCACCCAATCATGGTTCAAGTTTTAAATGATTTTCACTTGTAAAGCATACATGAACATGATCTCCCTTCCAACCTCCCATAGAAGGTAAGGGTTTTCAAAAATAGATTTGAAAATGTAGTATGTTTGAAAATCTCTACCATAGTGAAGAATACGAACTAGTTATAGGAAAAACTTTTAAAACTAGTACGAAATCCTTCAAGCAAGGAATAAAACAAAATTATTTTTCATGAAACACATGTAAATCACATGATCACTACACACTCAAAGTCCATAAAGCTCATTCAAATTCTCATGAAAACAAATCATGAGTAAACTAATAAAGTGAGTGAACAAGTGGTATGTGACACACATCAATCATGAAAATATTCAATTAAGCTCATATGAAATTCCTTGAAGACATGAAAAGCTAGATTTTCATTTCCAATAGAAATTACCAAAAAAAAAAATGAAAATCATCAAAACGATTTAAACTTCAAGGCATATGTATGTCATATACAAACTAAAGTATACATACATATCCAAAACACAACGAGTTCACAAAATATATGCATTAAGGCACGTGGCTCAAAAAGGATAAACATGTATATCTAATAGTTTGGACAAGATAGACATATACATGAAGTTAAACAATTAAACACAAAATCAAGAAAAACTAAACATACATCAAAACAAATTTCATTTCAAGTATATGTATGAATTGTCAACACAATAAGTATACATACATATCCCTAAACATAATTGAGTCCATATATATAGATTTGCATGAAAGGCAAATGACTCAAGGGGTATACATGTATATCTTAAAGTTTGGCAAAATTACACATATACATGAAGTGAAAACTCATAACACAAATCCAAAATGGAATACAAGTTTGAAATGTATGAATCATCAAAACTAGACTATACTAGCACATCTAATGGGTTCAAATAAGCAGTCAAGCCCAAACATATATAGATTTATTTGTGGCCCACTATATGTACAAGTATAAATCCTAGTCTTAATGAAAACTAACATCTAAACAAGTAATCTTAACATGAAGCATCAAAACACAATATAGAAAATCATCATGATAAAACAAAAACATGATTACTATGTAAATTCACATGTATTAGATTCATGATGTACATTATAGCTTAAACAAAAGTGAGAACACTAAGAATGGGTTCATACAAGCATGTGTGTCTCAAATACTATATATGTATGTCAAGGATCTAATAATCATGGCATTTACATACTAATCCATAGACAATGAAACATGCTATAAAACATCAAAGATATGAAATACAAAACATATATGATCAATATGTACATGCATGTGCATTAGATCTAGGTCATACAAATTAGTTTAACCAAGGTGAACACAAAAATATAAGTCCATATAAAACATGGATGTTTCAACCAACTAATAAGTATAACACTAGTCTAATTAACATGGCATATTCATGATGATCACTAAACATCAAATCATGCTATGAAAGATAAACATGGAAAGCATGTAAACGTAAGGAGTTAGAGATTCGATACCAAAACCAATGAGGGCACCGCTCTAGTTCTCCAAAACAAAGGTGGTCCTCTCCACCAAACCTTCCCTTGAAAGTGAAGCATCCAATTGATTTCCATGAAGCTCGGAACGCATCCACTCCAAGGTGTCATCACTCTCACGTCATGTGAGAGTCCACACCTACATCAAAAATAATAGGAGGGGTGGTCTTTGGTACCCATATCTTATTGGGTCCATGGGGTTAGTACCTTCTCTAACCCAAACAAACTTCTTTGCTAAATTTACATTATGTAATCTATCAAAGCAAAACTTAGCAAGGTGGCCCTTACGTCCACAATGTGTACAAGTGTATACATGAGCATACATGTGAGAAGTGTGTCCGTGAGGAGCATGTGTATGCCGTGTAGGGTGTGCATGAATAGAAGGAACTTGTTTCTTTCGAAACAAAGATTCCAAGCGTGTATGGTTCTTAGCACATTGGCTCATAGTGGAGCCCAAACAATCCATTTTCTTCTTCAACATGTTTATATCATTTTTAATCATAGAAGAAGTGGAGCATGCAAGGGGTGATCTAGGTGAAACTTGTTGGCCCAATGGCCTTCCACTCTAGTTTTGATGATGATCAACACTCATGTAGTTATGTTCACTAATATTCTTGTGTTTCTAAGTTTCAGATCATTAACAGGATATTAGGTTGGTGATTAGCTTCAACAAGATGATTAGAAGCTATTCATGATGATCCGGTGCCAAAGCTTAAAGATCATACCTTTGCACTTGGAGAATCACGGAGTTTGGACCGAGTCTACTTGAAGATGGAGTTCCTCAAGAGAAGACTTAGGTATCCTATTTAGATAGAGTTTTAGATCCATTTGTAAAGCTTAGTTTAGTTGATATGCTCAAGTGCACAAAACACACGTTTTATGATTTGATATTTGGTTTTTATGAATAGTTGATCAAAACAAGTTTACATATGGTATATGTATAGTAGATGTTTTCTATTTATACATACATGCTTTAACTTGGTAAACAAACTTATTTTGATATCCCTATTCATGTTTGGAAAAATCAAGTTTGATAAAATACCGGTTTTTTTTATTTTTGATAAAATTTGCAAGACACAAAAATGAATTGATATGTTGATATATTGTCTTGAAATTTTTATCACATGTTTATGTTTTAACATAAAATGATAAAACAAGTTTTATGGAATTTTCAGAAATGATAAAAGATTCTTGTAAAATATTTTTCCCTAAATTTCTGACCTGGTTTTTGGGCTGACAGGCTGGTCGGTCGACCGTGCCGGTCGACCGCACCAAAGGGCCGGTCGACCGATCCGGTCGACCGATGTGCACAGATGTGCACGTCTGTTAAGCACAGAACCGGTCGACCGGGTCGGTCGACCGAGGTGAGAGCTCTGCTCTCGGGATTTTTCGGTCGACCGGGCCGGTCGACCGCTAGTGCCCAACGGTCACATTTTGACCGTTGGCGGTCGACCGGGCCGGTCGACCGGTGGCTGTCAGAACTGCCACATCAGCCTAACGGCTAGTTTTGTATAGGGGCTATATAAACCCCATCTCTTTGGGGATTTTGGCCAAGTTTTTCAAGAAGAAAAATACCAGTTTTCTGATGTGTTTAAAAGAGTTTTAAAAGAGTTTTAAGTGCTAACAAGATTTATTCTTTGTGTTTTTGGGTTTTGGAAAAATCAAAGAAATTGGAATTTGGGATTTTTGTATTGGCTTTCATTCTTTATCTTTTACAAGAAATTTCCCAAGTGTTTTCTTTGAGTTCTTGTTTTCCAAAACACATAGTTTCCACACTTGAGCTATCATACTATCCTAAACTATTAGGATCTTGTTTTTATGGAAAAAGAAGAAAGAGAAGTGTTTGAGGTTGTTGTTGTAAACCTCTTGTGTTGTAACCCTCCTTTTATTTGTGAATCCCTCTTCGGTAGAGGTGATCGGAGTGGTATTGGTTTGGATCCCTCAAGTGTGAGGTGATTGGCATTGTGTTTGTAAGCCTCTTAGGTAGAGGTGTGGTTGTTGGTTGACACCTCTAGTGTGAGGTGTTGTGGTTTGTATTGAGAGAGGAGTTCGGTACTCCTTGAGTTGTAGAAATCCTCTTCGGTAGAGGTTCCCTCGGTGGGAGTTGAGATAGTGGAAATCCTACACGGTGGTGTAGGCGGGGATGTAGAGCAAGGTGCTCGAACCTCGAAACAAATCTTGGTGTTTGCGTATTGATCCATTGTCTCTCTAACTCTCTCTCTTATATTTGTGCAAAGCATCATATTCATATCATATCATATTTGCTTGTGTTGTGCATATTTCATATTGCCTTGCATTTATTCATATTGCTATTCATTCTTATATGCTTGGCTTGATTGTGTGTATTTTATATTGCTTGGATTGCTTGTGTGTGTGTGCCTAACTTATACTCATCCAACAAGAGCTTCACATAGCACCTCAACCCATTTCAAGGGGAATCAAGGGGAGTTAGTCCAGAGCCTCGCAAGGGGAATTCGGCTACACTTGTTGTATTGTATTAGTTTGTGCATAATTTGCATTAGCTTCCGCATTTAGCGCACTTAGTTTGCAATTAGTTTTCTAGATTAGCATTTACACCTATTCACCCCCCCTCTAGGTGTTTTTCAATTGGTATCAGAGCTAGTGCTCCTGATACTTAGGCTTAACATCCTAGGAGTGAGATCCATTTGCTTGCTAATCTCATTTGCATTTGTTTGTTTGCACATTCATATATAGTTTATCATGGACTTCATGACCCCTCCTAGCTTTGACCCTTCCAACATTGATGTTTGGAAGTATAGGATGTCCATGTACCTAAAGACCCTAGGTTTGCATGTCTTCCTTGCCGCCACCAAGAGATGTTATCTTGGTGATTGCAATCATATAGGGGCCAATGCACAAGCCCTAGAGGCTATTAGAAGCACACTTCTTAAAGATTATCTTTTATGTGTTTCTAATCTTGATTCCGCTTTTGCAGTGTGGAACAAGTTGACAACAACCACCACCTCCAAGCTTCAATTGCCAATCCAAGAAGAGGAATCTAGTGGAGAATCCGATCCACAATGCTTCATGGTCCAAGGGAATGACTCCCTTGAGGTACAATCGGAAACTCAACTAGATAGTAATGATTGTGCTAGTTCTTCAAATGATTATGTTGATCCCCATGCCTTAAATGAAGAACTATCTATTGTGTGTGAAAAGTTAATAGAAAAGTATAAAGTTTTGAAAAAGAAAAGTCTAGAAATTGAAAAAGAAAATAAATGTTTGCATTCTAGACTTGACAATGTTTTGCAAGAGAAGGATGAGATTGCTAATGAAAGGGACTCATTAAAATCTCAACTTAATCTTGCTTTAAATGAAAATAAAATTTTGAAAAATAAAAATGATTGTGAAGATGTTTTGAAGAAAAATGATTCTTTAACTTCAAAACTTGATTTTGTTTTAAAAAATAACCATTCTTTGAAAAATGAAATTGAATTTATTTCAAAAGAATTAGAAATTTGTTTAAAGAAAAATATTGTTTTGAAAAATAATATGGATGCACATGTTTGCCATGCTAGGGTAGTATCACATACTTCACCTATTGCATGCCACACTTCTTCTTCTAAGATTAATGATGATATTTGTTTGCTTAAGAAGAAGGTTGATTGTTTGGGCTCCACTATGAGCCAATGTGCCTTGAACCACAATCGGTTGGAAACCTTGGTTCGAAAGAAACAAGTTCCATCCTTTATGCATGCACACCCTTCACGGCATACACATGCTCCTCACGGACACACCCATCACATGTATGCTCATGTGTACACATGTACACATTGTGGACGTAAGGGCCACCTTGCTAAATTTTGTTTTGATAGATTACATACTACTAATTTAGCAAAGAAATTTGTTTGGGTTAGAGAAGGGACTAACCCCCATGGACCCAACAAGATGTGGGTACCAAAGACCACCCCTCCTATTTTTGATGTAGGTGTGGGCTCTCACATGACGTGAGAGTGTTAGCACCTTGGAGTGGATGCGTTCCGGACTTCATGGAAATCAAATTGGATGCATCACTTTCAAGGGAAGATTTGGTGGAGATGACCACCATGTTTTGGAGACAAGGAGAGTTGCTTCTTCGGTTTTGGTAACAATCCTTTACTCCCATTTATTGTTTACATGCTTTCCATGTTTTAATGTTACTAGCATGTTTTTGATGTCTATGGATTAGTATGTTCATTCCATGTTTATTAGATCCTTGACATACATGTATAGTATTTGAGACACACATGCTTATTTGAATCATACTTAGTGTTCTCACTTTTGTTTAAGCTATAGTGTACATCATGAATCTAATACATGTGAATTTACATAGTAATCATGTTTTAGCTTTATCATGATGACTTCTATATTTGTTTTGATGCTTCATGTTTTGAATATATGTTTAGATGTTAGTTTTCATTAAGACTAGTTATATACTTGTACATAGAGTGGGCTACAAATAAATCTATATATGTTTGGGCTTGATTGCTTATTTGAACCCATTAGATGTGCTAGTATAGTCTAGTTTTGATGATCCATACATTTTAGACTTGTATTCATATTTTGGATTTATATGAGTTTTGATTTCATGTATATGTTTATTTTGCCAAACTTGAAGATATACATGTATACCCCTTGAGTCATTTGCCTTTCATGCAAATCTATATATATGGACTCAATTGTGTTTAGGGATATGTATGTATACTTCATGTTTGACAATTCATACATATACCTTGAAATGATATTTGTTTTAATGAAAGATTTAGTTTTTACATGTTTCATGTATTTATGTTTAACTTCATGTATATGTCTATCTAGTTCAAACTAATCTTATACATATACATCTTTTTGAGCCACGTGCCTTAATGCATATATCTTGTGGACTCTTTATGTTTTGGATATGTATGTATATTTTAGCTTGTATTAGACATACATATGCCTTGAAGATTAAATAAGGAGTTTTATATGATTTTTCATGTTTTTGATGGAATTATGTTTTAAGGAATAATTGAGCTTAATGAAATATTTTTCATGATTATGATCTTCACATATTATTTGTACACTCATATCTATTGCTCATGTTTTGTTTCTCATGAGTTATGATTTATTGGTTAGAGTGATGATTACCATGTGAATTTCAATTTTATTTTATTCCTTACTTGAAGGATTTCGTGCTAGTTAACAAGTTTTCCATTTAACTAGTTGCGGTGTTCTTCATTTTGGTAGTGATTTTCAAACAAAACTATATTTTCAAATCTATCTTTGAAAACCCCTACCTTCCAAGGGCGGTAGGATGGGAGATCATGTTCATGTATGCCCTAAATTGAAAATCTTTAAAACTTGAATTATGATTGGGTGGTAGAGAATATGATGTATACACTTGAACTTATTGTTATGTCAATTGGTATCATTGAACTCTTTCAATTGGTATCATTTTGATCTTCTTGTATACTCATATATGTTTTGTATGTATGTATGCTTTAAATTCCAAGTATATCAATTTCTATTGGTATCTATCTTTCATACATATATATGTTTGTGTTTATGCTAGTGCTTGAGTTTCAAATTTGTTTAAATTGATTACTTTTAAATTGTTATCAAGACTATGCATGTCTTTAGTTTGTTTTTCATAAAGGGGGAGAAAATTTGATTTTGTATTTCAATTGGTATTTGTACTCCCACTCTTTATGATTAAAAGTTGTTATTTAAACATATGATATCAACATCAAATTTGTTTATATATTTTCAAAATGAAATATATTCTTACAATTGGTATCAAAATTTGTGTTTAGACATTCAAAATTTGTTATGTTGTTTTACAATTGGTAATTTGTTATGTTTAATTACAATTGGTATCTCAAAATGTTGTTTAAAGAAAATATTCAAAGTTTTGATTTGTATTTCCTATATGCAAGGAGAGCTTAACATCTCTCTTACATATAGATTCATGTTGAGTATATTATAAATTGAGGAGCTTGACAACTCTTCTTTATATGATATACGTGTGTAGGGGGAGCTTCACATCTCCTCTTATGCATTACATAATATGTGTTATGTGAATTGGGGCTTGTCATCCCTTCTTCATGTAATGCATATGTGTAGGGAAGCTAACTTAGCGTCTTCCTCTTCATGAATGTATATAGCATATAACATATATTGATCCTTGTTTATTGGTATCAAGATGCTTCATTGACATATTTTTAATTGATATCATGTTTGTAGTCACCCCTTATTGACTTTGTTTTTTGTTTTAGACAAAAAGGGGGAGAACATTGTTTGTGTTATTTTGATTGACAAAAAGGGGAGAAAGATTTTTACCCCTCATTTTATCTATGGTCTTGATTGTTTACCCCTTTGTTGATGATTGACAAAAAGGGGGAGAAGTATTTATGTTTTATATGCATATATTATGTTTTAATATATCAAGAATATTAAGTTTAATTGATATCCAAAGCTTGCTTTGGAATTAGTGTAATTGGTATCTAGAGTTTATATATGCTTCTTTATGTTTTTGCATATATTGAGTTCATGCATAAGCAAATAAACAATAAGATATGAAAAATATGTATGTCTTTTGTTTAGTATCATGTGCTTTCATTGCATATCTATTATGTTTATTGTGATGCATGAGTTAAGGGGGAGCTTCCTTGAAGCTTAACTTTAATCCATGCATATATAACTCCATGAGTTTTGTCATCATCAAAAAGGGGGAGATTGTTGGCCCAATGGCCTTCCACTCTAGTTTTGATGATGATCAACACTCATGTAGTTATGTTCACTAATATTCTTGTGTTTCTAAGTTTCAGATCATTAACAGGATATTAGGTTGGTGATTAGCTTCAACAAGATGATTAGAAGCTATTCATGATGATCCGGTGCCAAAGCTTAAAGATCATACCTTGCACTTGGAGAATCACGGAGTTTGGACCGAGTCTACTTGAAGATGGAGTTCCTCAAGAGAAGACTTAGGTATCCTAGTTTAGATAGAGTTTTAGATCCATTTGTAAAGCTTAGTTTAGTTGATATGCTCAAGTGCGCAAAACACACGTTTTATGATTTGATATTTGGTTTTTATGAATAGTTGATCAAAACAAGTTTACATATGGTATATGTATAGTAGATGTTTTCTATTTATACATACATGCTTTAACTTGGTAAACAAACTTATTTTGATATCCCTATTCATGTTTTGGAAAAATCAAGTTTGATAAAAATACCGGTTTTTTTGTTTTTGATAAAATTTGCAAGACACAAAAATGAATTGATATGTTGATATATTGTCTTGAAATTTTTATCACATGTTTATGTTTTAACATAAAATGATAAAACAAGTTTTATGAAATTTTCAGAAATGATAAAAGATTCTTGTAAAATATTTTTCCCTAAATTTCTGACCTGGTTTTTGGGCTGACAGGCTGGTCGGTCGACCGTGCCGGTCGACCGCACCAAAGGGCCGGTCGACCGATCCGGTCGACCGATGTGCACAGATGTGCACGTCTGTTAAGCACAGAACCGGTCGACCGGGTCGGTCGACCGAGGTGAGAGCTCTGCTCTCGGGATTTTTCGGTCGACCGGGCCGGTCGACCGCTAGTGCCCAACGGTCACATTTTTGACCGCTGGCGGTCGACCGGGCCGGTCGACCGGTGGCTGTCAGAACTGCCACATCAGCCTAACGGCTAGTTTTGTATAGGGGCTATATAAACCCCATCTCTTTGGGGATTTTGGCCAAGTTTTTCAAGAAGAAAAATACCAGTTTTCTGATGTGTTTAAAAGAGTTTTAAAAGAGTTTTAAGTGCTAACAAGATTTATTCTTTGTGTTTTGGGTTTTGGAAAATCAAAGAAATTGGAATTTGGGATTTTTGTATTGGCTTTCATTCTTTATCTTTTACAAGAAATTTCCCAAGTGTTTTCTTTGAGTTCTTGTTTTTCAAAACACATAGTTTCCACACTTGAGCTATCATACTATCCTAAACTATTAGGATCTTGTTTTTGTAGAAAAATAAGAAAGAGAAGTGTTTGAGGTTGTTGTTGTAAACCTCTTGTGTTGTAACCCTCCTTTTATTTGTGAATCCCTCTTCAGTAGAGGTGATCGGAGTGGTATTGGTTTGGATCCCTCAAGTGTGAGGTGATTGGGATTGTGTTTGTAAGCCTCTTAGGTAGAGGTGTGGTTGTTGGTTGACACCTCTAGTGTGAGGTGTTGTGGTTTGTATTGAGAGAGGAGTTCGGTACTCCTTGAGTTGTAGAAATCCTCTTCGGTAGAGGTTCCCTCGGTGGGAGTTGAGATAGTGGAAATCCTACACGGTGGTGTAGGCGGGGATGTAGAGCAAGGTGCTCGAACCTCGAAACAAATCTTGGTGTTTGCGTATTGATCCATTGTCTCTCTAACTCTCTCTCTTATATTTGTGCAAAGCATCATATTCATATCATATCATATTTGCTTGTGTTGTGCATATTTCATATTGCCTTGCATTTATTCATATTGCTATTCATTCTTATATGCTTGGCTTGATTGTGTGTATTTATATTGCTTGGATTGCTTGTGTGTGTGTGCCTAACTTATACTCATCCAACAAGAGCTTCACATAGCACCTCAACCCATTTCAAGGGGAATCAAGGGGAGTTAGTCCAGAGCCTCGCAAGGGGAATTCGGCTACACTTGTTGTATTGTATTAGTTTGTGCATAATTTGCATTACCTTCCGCATTTAGCGCACTTAGTTTGCAATTAGTTTTCTAGATTAGCATTTACACCTATTCACCCCCCTCTAGGTGTTTTTCAATACCATATCATGGCAAACATGTTCATCAATCTTATTTTGCAAAACAATGTTTTTCTTTAAACAAACATTTAAATCATTTGAAATAGAAATAATTTTGTTTTTCAAAGCAACATTCTCTTTTAAAACAAAATCAATTTTTGAAGATAAGTTTTCATTTTTCTTCAAAATTGTTTCACAATTATTTTTAGACTTTAAAAATTCATTTTCTTTAAGTGCAAGTTCTAATTGAGATCTCAATAAGTCCCTTTCATTATAGACCTCAACCTTCTCTTGCAAAACATTGTTAAGTCTAGCATGCAAACTCTTATTTTCTTGTTCAATTCCTAGACTCTTCTTTTTCAAAATCTTATATTTTTCTATTAAATTTTCACAAACAATAGATAGTTCTTCATTTAGGGCATGAGCATCATAATCATCACATGAAGAACTAGAGCAATCATCACTATCATCTAAGTGGGGTTCCGAATGTACCTCAAGGGAGTCATTCCCTTGGACCATCAAGCAATGTGAGTCGGATTCTCCACTAGATTCCTCTTCTTAGATTTGCACTTGAAGCTCGGAGGTGGTGGTTGTTGTCAACAAATTCCACACTGCAAAGGCGGAATCAATGTTAGAAACACGTAAAAGATAATCTTTAGATAAAGTGCTTCTAATGGCCTCTAGGCTTGTGCATTGGCCCCTATATGATTGCTATCACTAAGGAAGGATTCCTTGGTAATGGTAAGATAAACTTTATGACCTAGGGTTTGTAAATAAACGGTCATCCTAATCTTCCAAACATGAATGTTGGAAGGGTCAACCATAGGAGGGGTCATGAAGGTCATGGTAAACTATATGTGTGCAAAACAAGCAAATGCAAACAATAGATTAGCAAGCAAATGGATCTCACTCCTAGGATGTTAAGCCTAAGTATCAGGAGCACTAGCTCTGATACCAATTGAAAGAAACACCTAGGGGGGGGGGGGTGAATAGGTGTTAGTGCTAATCTAAAACTAAATGCAAAACTAAGTGCGCTAAATACGGAAGCTAATGCAAATTTTGCAAACACACTTAATACAATCAACAAGTATAGCCGAATTCCCCGTGAAGGGCTCTGGACTAACTCCTCTTGATTCCCCTTGAATGGGTTGAGATGCTATGTGAAGCTCTTGTTGATTAAGTACAAGTGAGGCACACACAAACAACCAAGCATATAAGATGATATATCAATATGAATCAATGCAAGGCACAACACAAGCAAATAGATATGATATGACAATATGAATTATGCTCAACACAAGCAAATATGATATGAATGAAGTATGATGCTTTGCACAAATGTAAAGAGAGAGAGTTTAGAGACAAGTGGATCAAACGCAAACACAATGATATGTTTCGAGGTTCGAGCACCTTGCTCTACATCCCCGCCTACACCACCGTGTAGGATTTTCAATCCACTATACCGTCCACCGAGGACTCCCACCGAGGGAACCTTCACCGAGAAAAGTTTTTACAACAATGGAGTACCGAACTCCTCTCTCAAACGACCACCTCACAACCGAGGGGTAGGCCCGTAGCCAAACAACCACAACAACCAACACCTCTACCGAAGAGGGTTTACAACCAAACTCCACCTCTCTCTAGAGGGAGCAAACCAATCATCCGATTACGTCTACCAAAGAGGGATACAACAAGAATAAGGGTGTACAACAAGTGGTTCCAAAAGACCACAAACAATCTCTCTTTTCTTTCTCTTTTTTCACAAAACAAATGATCCTAATAGATTAGGATAGTATGATAGCTCAAGTGTGGAAACAAGGTGTTTTTGGAAACAAGCAACAAAGAAAAACTAATTGGGAAGTCTCTTGTAAAAGATAGAAAATGAAAGATCAAATCAAAATCCCAAAACCTAGTTTTCTTTGATTTTCCAAAAACCAAAACACAAATCAATTTGGAAGTTTAAAGCCCAAAACACTTTTGAAAACTTGTTTTAAACACTTTAGAAACCAAAAATTTTTCTCCTTGAAAATCTTGGCCAAAAACCCAAAGAGATGGGGTTTATATAGGCCCAATACAAAACTAGCCGTTAGAGCTGAGCTGGCAGCTCTGACAGGCAGTGGTCGACCGGTCCGGTCGACCGCCAACGATTAGAATTGTGACCATTGGGCAACCACGGTCGACCGGCCCGGTCGACCCAAACAAACAGAGAGCTCTGCTCTCAGACCGGTCGACCTTCCCGGTCGACCGTCCCAGTGTCTCCAAACGTGCACAGATTTGTGCACGTCGGTCGACCGACCCGGTCGACCGACTTCAGCCTAGTCGACTAGGTCAGTTGACTTAGTCGACTAATAGAAGCCTGGAACAGAAACTGGGTCAGAAAAAACGGAAAATTATTTTATAAAAATCTTTTATCTTTTCTGAAACTCCCATAAAACTTGTTTTAACATTTTGTATTGAAACACAAACTTGTGATAAAAATTTCAAGACATATATCAATCATATCAATTCATTTTTGAGTCTTGCAAATTTTATCAAAAACAAAACTTGTATTTTTATCAAACTTGATTTTTCCAAAACATGAATAGGATAGTCAAAATAAGTTTGTCTAGCAAGTGTAAGCATGTATGTATATTGAACACATCTAATATACATAAAAACCATGTAAACTTGTTTTGATCTACTATTCATGAAAACCAAATCCAAAACATAAAAACGTGTGTGTTATTGTGCACTTGAGCATATCAACTATACTAAGCTTTACAAATTGGATCTAAACACACTATCTAAACTATGGATACCTAAGTCTTCTTGATGATCTTCATCTTCAAGTTGACTTGCTCCAAAACTCCATCCATGGGCTAGGCAATGTGTGATCTTGAAGCTTTGGCCCTGGAATCAATATGAAAAGCTTCTAAACTCCTTGTTGAAGCTAATCCCCAACTAATAACTTGATAAATGATCTGAAACTAAAAAACAAGATTATTAGTACACATAACTACATGAGTTAATCATCATCAAAACTAGAGTGGAAGGCCTTTGGGCCAACACGAAGCTTGGGGATCGACTCCGTAGACTGGGGTATTACTGGCCCAAGATGATCCCCGACGCCATCGCTTACGCCAAACGATGTCACACTTTTCAGGTCCATGGTGACTTCATCCATCAAGCACCAGGACATCTTCGCTCTATAACTTCAACCTGGTCATTTGAGATGTGGGGAATGGATGTGGGTGGCCTTATCAGCCCACCTTCATCCAAAGGACATCGTTTCATCTTCGCTATAACCGATTACTTTTCTAAATGGACTGAAGCTATTCCCTTGAGGGAGGTAAAGGCATCTGACGTGATCAAATTTGTTAAACATCACATCATTTACCGCTTTGGTGTGCCACGACGAAAACGGATCATTCATAATAATGGGCCCCAGTTCGTCAGCCAAGGTTCTGCAACAAGTTCAGAATCCAGAGCGTATCTTCAACGACATACTATCCAGCCGCTAACGGCCTTGCAGAAGATTTCAACAAGACTATTGAAAAACTTTTCAAGGAAATTCGTCTCGAAAAGCCAATGTGACTGGGACGACAAATTAGGTTAATGCTTATGGGCTTATCACACGACGGTTCGAACCCCGACGAAAGCTACACCGTTCTCTTTGGTATATGGGTGTGAAGTTGTACTCCCACTAGAAATCTAAATCCCATCTCTACGCGTCGCATTGACAGTAGAGATGACAAATGAGGAAAACATCGACTGTGACTCCAAGAGCTGGAGGCTTTGGATGATAAACACCTTCAAGCTCAACAGCAAATCGAGCTCTATCAAGCTCGAATTACCAGAGCCTTCAACAAGAAAGTCAAGGAACGGACTTTTAAGAAAGGTGACCTTGTCTTAGCTGGCAGAAAACCCATGGTGATGACACATAAGATAAAAAGAAAAATTCTAACCTAAATGGGAAGGACCATTTGTAGTGGTGTCGGTCTACTCAAATGGAGCATACCGTCTTATAACCCCAGACGGTGATATGCTCATGATGCCGATTAACGGCAGATTCTTGAAGAAATACTATCCTTGATAGCATTCTTCTCTTGATCAGGTTAATACTACACCTCTGATTAAAACTACAGATCTAAGATGTTTGGGGGAACACCAAAGAAGAGCTTCTTTCTTCCTCCCCTGGATCACATCACGATCGATCAACATCGAGCCGATTGAGCGCCGGTTACATCATGATGCATGATATAAACAATGAAGAAGATACAAAGTGTAAGACTTCAAATTTAACCTTGTTATTCTTCTCTAGTGTGCCTATGGACATCCGACGCCTCTAATGGCTAAGGATAGAGGAAAATGTTGGCTTTCAAGTCTAACATAAGTCTTCGATAACTCATCATGCTGAGGGGAATAGCATGGCTATCCCAACTCAATCGGTAGTTGGTAAAGGCACACCAAATTCGTTGATAGCTCAGGGTTTGCTAAAAATTCTAAGGGACTTGGTTCCATCCTTTCCTCCAGAATCTTCTACTAATTCTCTTCTATAGAATGGTTGAGCCACAAAAAAGACCTGGATTCATTTCTCCAATGAAATGAGCTGGGACCTGTTATATTAATAGTAAATCTCTGACAAATCAGATTTTTCGATCCCTAGTGGACTCAGTCAAGTTAATATTAAAGCCCCTGACAACGAAGCTCATTTAAAACCTTCGCTGTTATGTTAATATCACACCTCTAACTACGAATCTCCCATGTCCCCAGGAAATCAATGGTTGTCACGTTAATATTACACCTCTGACAATTCATTTTATTTTTCCATCAAAGTCTCCTACTAACTCTCTTCCATAGAGTGTTAGGTCCACAAACTCAATCATTGTTAAGTTTAATACCAAACCTTTGACAATGGAAAGTTTTAATACTCCCTAGCGAGTACAAACTTCACTTGCCAATTCTCATCAATAGAATCGCAAGTCCTCAAAATTGCTCATATCGCAAACCAATTCTTGTCAAGTTAACACTACACCTCTGACATTCCAAACTTCACTCGCCAATTCTCATCAATAGAATGGCGAGTCCTCAGAATTGCTCATATTGCAAACCAATTCTTATCAAGTTAACACTGCACCTCTGACTTTTCAAACTTCACTCGCCAATTCTCATCAATAGAATGACGAGTCCTCAAAACTACTCATATCGCAAACCAATTCTTATCAAGTTAACACTGCACCTCTGATAAATTACTGTTAAGTTTAACACCACACCTCTAACGGTATTAAGTTGCTGCCAAGTTCAATATTAAACCTCTTACAGCCACTTTTCCTCAGACTTTCATATCGAAGCTGAGATGAGCGATGCTAAGTTTAATATCACACCTCTAGCATCCGGTTCATTGTTAAGTTCAACAATACACCTATGACAATGACTTTCCCTCAAACTTCCATATTGAAATTGAGATGACTAATGCTAAGTTAATAGTACACTTCTAGCAGTACCTTCACAACCAAGTTTAACACTACACCTATGACAGTGATGTTTTCAGTTTTCCTAAATGAAGCTGAAATTTCTGTTGAGCTAATATCACACATCTAGCTTACATTCTTGTCAAGTTAATACCACACCTCCAGCTCACATTCTTGTCAAGTTAATACCACACCTCTGATAAGATCTGATTCAACTTGTTAAGTTAATATCATACCTCTAACGGTAAAAATTCTCCTAGATCCCCAACGGGTCTAGTCTCACTTGTTATTCTAGACAACAGAATAGCAGGTCCGCCTAAAAGCACTGTTAGGTTAATATTATACCATTAGCAGTGTTTCCATCAAATCCCCAGCTGAGACTTAATTAATACTCAATCATAATCCTCCGTGGGAGTGAAAACTTCACTTGTTATTTTCATCCGTTGATTGGCAAGTCCATAGAAACTATCCCACTCTTGTCAAGTTAATATCACTCCTCTGACAGTAATCTTAAGTTCCTGAAAGGGAATTTTTCCCCAACTTTGACTTGCTAAGATAAATATTACACTTCTATCAAGTCAAGAGTTGCGACTTCTATTTGTTTGATTTGCAATGCAAAAAGGAATTCAAGATACATAAGAAGACAGAAAAAAGTGTCACTTTTATTGATATTAAAAAAATATAAAAGTGATACAAGATGCTCTCTTATACAATAAGATTGAGTGTTACAACAAGAGAGTACAAAGAAGTCCCTCTCGCTCAGCGAAAGGTTTCACTCACTCCTCAAAACATCTACACCACTTCAGATATAAGATGTTTGGAAGAGAGCCAAAGATAGGCTCATTTCTTCCTCTACTGGATCATATCATAGTTGATCAGTGTTGAGCCAATCGAGCGCTGGTTACATCATGATCCATGATGTGAACATTGAGAATTTCATCGCCAATTGAGAACAATGTTGTTTCTCGAGGTCAAAAATGCAAGGGAGCATTCTGATTCCACCCGACCAACTGATGTGGGCCGTAATCCTTCGCTTAATGAGCATCACCACCACCAAAAAGCATCCAACGAGCATTAGTTTTTTGTCGCTGTCACTTCTTTGAGTAAAATTGATGAAGGGAGGATCCGAGACCTTACTGGTGACGTCCTATTTCCTGTGGCCTTCAAAGCCGCCATACCCACCACCATACCCATTGTGACCATGACGAACCCGGGGCATTGCTGGTGCGTCATGTCCAATAAGGCCTTGATGGGTATTAATAGCTGCGCGGATCCTCGCCTATGGATAGGAACTTTGACTTCCCGAGTACTCGAATGGGCTGGCTGGTCCAAATAGTCTCCCATGAACCAAGCTTGCCCATGAATAGGAGCTTTGATTTCCCGAATGCTCGCCGACCAAACAGGCTGGCCGGTCGAAATATTCTCCCATAAGCCTAGCAAAGATGCAGAAGACTGACTGAGGATACCAGAACCTGTAAGGAAAAAAAACCTGAAGGTTAAAATTCTGCGAAGATAGGAACAAAAAAAATCTGAGGTGCAAAGCGAGACTGAAGTCATGAACTCCAGACGCGGAGTTAACCGATGCAAAAAATATGGGTCAAAAAATAGTCTAGTTTTAGACTTGCGTCCAAGATGTAAGACGCGAGGTATAAATCAAATGCAGGTCTTCAAAAAAAAATTCCGAGGTAACTTCAAGATGCAGATTTCGCCACACTCGCGTCTGAGACGCAGGGGTTGCCATATCCGCCTCCAGAGATCTCAAAAGAGTGGACTTAAAATTCTCTAAGTCAAGGACCCCAAACGCGAGCTTCATATGCAAAGCTCGCATTTCAAGATCCAAACACAGAGTTTATCACACTCGCGTTTGAAGAACTTGTAACTTAGATTTCAAAGTCAATAAGTTCGCGTTTTATCAAGAAGTCTGAAAGACGCATCTACCAAACACAGGCGCATCAATCAGATTACAAGAGGAAATTAAGAGATGGAATCTCTTCAATGGATGGGGAAAACAGAACTTCATGGGGACTGGGTATTTCATGGCGAAAGATAGTTCTTACCGAAGAAGAATTCTCTGGAAGTTGGACTTCATTCATCAAGGCACAGTCGTAAAAGCACCTAAAGCAATGCTTTTTGATCTTGAAATCACTTGACAGTGATAATCTTCGGAGAAGATTGAATGAAAGCATGGAAGCTTTAAGTTCTTGCTGTTCATCAGAACACATGCCCTTGAAGGGAAGATAGACAATCAAGACGAAGTCCTTCAGAGCGCATGCTTGCAAAGAAAAATAGTTTAGATAAAAGACTGTTAAGAGGCTGAGGCCTATTTATAGGCAAGCCGTAAGGCTTATAATTAATCAAAGCCATCAGCCTTAATTTTCACACGAATATCAAGTCCAGTGTGGAGGTGACACGTGGATTGTTACTCTGAGAAACACTAATGACACAAGTCCCCAAACGTCAACACTGACTTGGCATTAAAAGATCCAACAAGATCTTTTAGACGGACTGCATGTGACGCTTCGGAGGCTGCATCCTGAAGTTCGCGTCCATTTACAAGACTTGAAGGCTGCGTTCCGAAGTCGCAAACTCAATGGCTGCATCCATAAGGCCGCGTCCTTTAACAAACCTGGAGGCCGCGTCCCCTTTATCGAGAACGCAGGTTCGCGTTTCAAAGCTGCGCCCTCTCAAAATGCCAGAGTCGCGCCTCTCTGGAGCCAGAGCTGCGTCCCCACCAAATACCTGAGATTCATGTGCCCTAACAAAATGACTAAGAACTGTGTTTCCATAAATAGTCAAGGGGTGTAACTATGAAAGCTGAGTTCATCCAGGCAACAAAGAGACTGTCTAATTCTCAAAGATACAGAAAGGATAAAGACGAGATAAGAATTTAATAATCTTAATTATTTGATTCAAAAATGATAAAAGTAACGCATAATACTCTCTTATTCTATTGGAGTGTTATGGAAAAATGGGGGAACACAAAAAGGAGAAGAAGGCTAATAATTCGGCTCCGCCAAAGAATGGATCCGTTCCCGGAGACGCTGCATCTCCCGCTGACGTGCCCTCTCGGCTTCCGCCAAAGTTTGAAACCCGCAACTCTTCCTCTGATAAGATCTCTTCGTAGCCAGCTGTGTCTGAAGAGACTCCAACCTGGAGGAATGAGCAGCAAGGTTTTCTTGAACCTGTGTTTTGGCGATTTCCAGCTCTTCTACCTTTTTTCTAGCAGCAACAAGTTTCTGCTCATTTACTTGAATCAAGGCTTGCGTCTTAGCAATGACAGCCTGAGCAGTGGCAATAACTTGCTCCACACTTTGGATGACGACCTTGGATTCCTTCGAATCGACAGCCAGTCTTTGGCAGTCAGCCTGAAAGTTGTGGAGATTGAAATCACCTAGAGGGGGGGGGTGAAAAGGTGATATAGCTAATCTATGAACTCAATGCGGAATTTAAAAACTTAATGCAATACACTCAAGTGCAATCAACAAGTGATGCACACACAACTAAGCCAAGCAATTATGAATGCACAATATGAATAGTTGCAAGGCACAAAGTAAAGAGAGAGATAGAGAGAGAGAGTCAATGGATCAAGCGCAAACAACAAGATATGTTTCGAGGTTCGAGCACCAAGCTCTACATCCCCGCCTTCGACACACGAAGGATTTCTAATCCACTAGCAAGTCCACAAAGAACTCTCACAAGGAGTACCCAACTCCTCTCTTTACAACCACAACCTCCTCCTTGAGGCAAGCTCCAATCCAACAAAACAATCACCTCACAACTTGAGGGATTAGCACAAAGCAAACAAGGATCACCTCACTACTTGAGGGATACAACCCAATAGCACAACCTCCTCAACACAATGAGGGAAAGGCACAAAGCCAAGCTAAGTTAGGGTTTATAACTTGGTGGTCTAACAAATAACCACAAACAATTTCTTTCTCCCACACAAAGATCCTATAGAAGAGATAGTAGATTTTAGCTCAAGTGTGGAGAAAACCAATGGAATGGAAATCAAAATCACAAAGAAAAATCCTTGGGAAAAACTGAAACCAAGATATAGAAGATGAATCAAAACTCTTTCCCAAAAACCCTTTTCTTTGTTTTCCAAACCCTAGCAAAAACTCCAAATAGATTGTTCAATATGAGTTCAAAAACTTCTTTTGATTGCTGTGAAAACACTAGAGAGTAGGGAAAAATTAGCACAAAAATTCTTAGAGAAAACAGGCTATGAATGGGGTATTTATAGCCCCCAGAAAAATATAGCCGTTGGCAGCAGAATATGCCAAAAATAAACTGCCGGTCAACCGCTCCGGTCGACCATCCAACGGTCAAATTCTGCCCGTTGCCAGCTACCGGTCGACTGCCCCGGTCGACCCAAACAAACAGAGAGCTCTGCTCTCAGACCCGATCGACCCTGACGGTCGACCGTCCCTGTGTCTTCCAAACGTGCACAGATCTGTGCACGTCGGTCGACCGACCCGGTCGACCGACTTCATCCCAAGTCGACTTGGTCAGAAGACTAGTCGACTGGTTGAAGCCTGGAACAGAAAACTGGGTCAGAAAAACAGTTTAAAAATATTTTAAAAAAATCTTTTAACACTCCTAAAAATCACCAAAAATAGTTTTATCATTTTGCATTGATATATAAACACGTAAAAAGTTTAGCTCAAATATCAATCAATATGAACTATTTTTGTGTCTTATCATTTTTACCAAAAACCAAAAACTGTATTTTCTAAAACTTGGATTTTGAATAGAAAATACGTTTTGTCCAAAACTCTTCCAAATACAAAAACATGATATTTAAACACTTTGAAGCATGATGCATATGGATAGAAATCCAATATACATGAAACATATATATATCATAGTTTTTGACTTTAATTCCAAAAATAAGTTTTGTTAAAACACAAAACATAAAACACATGAAATAGGTATATCAAAGTAAGTTTGTCTAAGTAGTTGAAGCATGCATGTATATAGAACAAATCTAATATACATTGAATCATGTAAACTTGTTTTGATATAATATCTATTCATGCAAACCAAGATCGGTTAAACCAAAAATCGAAAACCAAAACATGAAACGTGTGTGTTGTGAACTTGAGCATATCATACTATTCTAATCTTTACAATTGGATCTAAACACAAAACTAAACTATGGTATCGATGTCTTCTTGTAGAGCGCAATCTCCAAGCCGACTCGATCCAAAACTCTTTGATCCACCGAGCAAGTGCTATATATGATCTTTGACGCTCGGGCTCTTGAATCAACATGTGAAAACTTCCAAATCATCTTGTTGAAGCTAATCACCAACTAATAACTTGATTAATGATCTGAAACTAAAATCACAAGATTATTAGTACACATAACTACATGAGTTAATCATCATCAAAACTAGAGTGGAAGGCCTCTGGGCCAACAATCTCCCCCTTTTTGATGATGACAAAACTCATGGAGTTATATATGCATGGATTAAAGTTAAGCTTCAAAGAAGCTCCCCCTTAACTCATGCATAGGATAAACAACTAATAAATGGCTCTAGATACCAATGAAATTATAAAACATGAAACATGCATAGATATGCATAATACAATAAATGGCTCTAGAAACCAATGGAAGATACCAATGAAATTTTCAAAAACAAATAAACATGTTCTAGATACCAATTAGCAAAAACAAATAAACATGCTCTTGATACCAATTAAACTAACCAAATAAACATGCTCTAGATACCAATTAAACTCAATATATGCAAAACAAAAACTAATGATCTAATGATCTCTTTTACAAGCTCTTGATACCAAAACTAAACATGTTCTTTAAATAATGCTTTTGATACCAATTGAACTTAATATAAAAACACATAAAAACATAAAACATGCATATAAACTCAAATTCTTCTCCCCCTTTTTGTCAATCATCAACAAAGGGGTTAAAAACAAAACTAATAAAAACATATACCGATTAAAAGAAATTCTTCTCCCCCTTATTTACAAAACTAATAAAAACATATTCTTTTTATATTCAAAACAAGGAATCAATCAAGGAATGCTTTCCCCCTTTTTGTCTAAACTCAAATATGATACCAATTAAAAAATGTGTCAAGGAAGTGCATATTGATACCAATTTAAAAAGTGAAACTATACCAATTTGAAAAACAAAAATCTTGAGACCAATTGATAAGTAAATAAACAACATACCAATTGTAAATAAACAATCTTGATATCAATTGAAATTAAACATAACAAATTTTGAATTTCTAAACATAAATGATGATAAAACATAGATCTTTAATACCAAAGTTGATTTAAGCATATAAACAAATTTGATTTTGATACCAATTGAAATTATTGCCAATTGAAATTATTATTCTCTATCATAAAGTAAGGGAGTGGAATACTAAAAATCAATTGAAAGATGAAATATAAGATTTTCTCCCCCTTTATGAAATACTAACAAAAACTATGCATAGGCTCGAATAAAGATACCAATTGAAAGCTAAATCAATTGAAACAAAGTTGAAGCTCAAGCTTAGCATAAACAAAATCTTGTGCTTAAAGATATAGGGATATAATAAGCACAAATAAAACATATATATGTATGAAAATTAGATACCAATTGAAATTGATATTCTTTGAAATGAAAACATACATACATACAAATATATGAGTATACGAGAAATGTCAAGATTGATACCAATTGAAAGAATTCATTGATACCAATTGAAACAACAATAAGATCAAGTGTATACATCATATTCCTATCCTCCCATACATGATCAAGTTTTTTTAAAATGATTTTCACAATAAAGCATACATGAGCATGGTCTCCCATCCAACCACCCTTTGATGGTAGGGGTTTTCAAAAATAGGTTCACAAATATAGTATGTTTGAAAACTACTACCAAGGAAGAATATCACAACTAGTTAAATGAATCAACTAGAACGAGATCCTTCAAATAAGGAATAAGAAAAATATTTTCATGAAGACACATGTAAACCACATGGCACTGAAACACTCAAAATCCATATAGCACAATTTGTACTCATGAAAACTAAGTCATGAGAAAACATTAAATAAGGTGAGTGTACAAGTGTTGTGAGAAACACATCAACATGAAAATGGACAATCAAGCTCAATATTGAAAACATGAAATTCATCTAGGATGTGAAATCACCAATTGAAATCATCAAAAAAAAAACATGAACTTCATCATAAATGTGAAATCACCTAGCAAACATGAAATTCATCCAAACGATTTAAACTTCTAGGCATATGTATGTCATGTACAAACTAAAGTATACATACATATCCTAAACACAATGAGTCCACAAAAGTATATGCATGAAGGCACGTGGCTCAAGGATGTACATGTATAATCAATAGTTTGGACAAGTGATTGGTAGTGAAAAGTGCATTTTTATCATCATATTTACCATCACATTTTCATATTTATTCATTTAATTCTGCACATTTATTAATAATTTGTAATTTATTGGGTGCAGGCCTCGAATTATTATTTTAATAATAAATAAAGCTTAAAGAGCCCAAAAGCCCAGATCCAAGCCCATATTTGAAGCCCAGGTGTAAAAGTGCAAATATCAAATTTCAAAGTGCAAATACACAAAGGGTTAAAGTTGCAAATATCAAAGATGAGGGAAGGATAGACTTCTACCCAACCCTAAACTCTTGCAGATGAGAATGAAAAGAGTGCAGAGATAAGGAAATTCGTTTAAAAGAGATTGGGAGAATTCCAAATCTAGGTAACTTGATTATCAAGTTATCTCGAAATCCCAATATGGAGAGCCAGGATCATACTTCCAGAAGCAAGCGCCCAGATGGACGGACCAGGTGAGGCCACGCGCCAAAGCGCGTGGCCAGATTCCACAAAAATGCCGCAAATTCGCGGCAAAATCCAAGATTCTGCGGCAATCCTGAGGCGGTTGGCGATGCGTTTTCGTTGAGGAGTTGTAATGGGACTCTACTTCCTATATCTCCTATAAATACCCCTGCAGAGCAACAGAGAAGGGGCGTCCAGAGGCAAGCCAAGGGCCAAAAGCTAGGGTTTTTAGTTTCTAGGTTAGATTTTCTTTTCTTTTTATTTTCAAGAGAGAGAGAGAGAGGCTTATATTGAGCGTGACACCGATGTACCCTTCCTCTTCTCTGCATTTGTATTCAGCAATAAAGGTAATTATTTTTCTTTTGTTCATTGTTCTGATATTTTATTTTTCTTTTTGTTTTCCTTTCTTTTTCTCTGTGATCTCTTGTGGTTGTTGATGAACATGCAAGTGGATTCCAAAAGCAAGTATAACTAAGCTATGTGAGAACCAGCGATAGTTCATGAAAACGTTCTCCACTTCCAAGCTTCGCATCACTTCGTTCTTGATATGCTTGACGATATAATGTGCACAAGGACCGGGCTCGAGTTTATGATCTATGCGTTGATCGTCTCCTAAGCAAGGTAGAACATGTAAGGTTTTCACGTTTTTCTTCAACCAAACTCAAGTAAGTATTCTTTTCTTTTCTTTTCTTTTCTGTTCTTTTTGTAGATTAAATCATAACTCATCTCCATATTCTTTTTCCGACCATTGTAAATACCGCTATCTTTCTAACTTAACTAATAAAAATAAAAACTTTAGAGAAACTTGCTTAACGCTTCCATCGCAGTCCCTCCCTGAGGATCACGACCCGCATAGCCTTGCTACCGCGGATTAGAATTGAGAACTTGCATATCTATTCTTAAAACTAAAATACTACATTTTGTGTGCAGGAAATCTCAGTCAACAACAAGATAGACATATACATGAAGTTAAAAACACATGATCATAGAAACATATCCAAAATGAGGAATACAAGTCAAATGCAAGAATCATCAAAAATAGACTATACTAGTACATCAAGTGAATACAAATGAGCGTTCAAGCACAAACATATATAAAGGTCTATTTGTAGCTCACTAGTTGTACAAGTATAAATCCTAGTCTTAATGAAAACTTATCATTCAAGTAAGTAGTCAAAACATGAAGCATAAAAACGGGAATCATAACCCAACAAGATAAACATAATAATCAAAACATGAATTATTCAAACAAAAAGTCATAGTCAACCATATGATTAGCATGACAAAGACATGTGCATTAGATCTATGATTAACATGATAGCTAAAACATAAAGAGAACACAAGATATGGGTCCATACTAATCATGAAACAATAAAACATGAGTCATCAAAAAAAAACATAGTACTAAACAAGGTGAGAACACAAAGATAAGATCCATATAAAACATGGGTGTCTCAAGTAACTAAACATGTATAACACTAATCTAATCAACATGACATAAGCATAATGAACAATAAAACAAGACATGCTATGAAGAGATGAACATGAAAAACATGCAAATAAAAATGGGAGTTAGAGAATGATACCAAAACCGATGAAGGTGCATCTCTAGTTCTCCAAACTACGGTGGTCCTCCCACCAAATCCCCTTGAGAGTGAAGCATCCAAATGGTTCTCTTTTAAGCTTAGAACGCATCCACCTCAAGGCACCAATACTCTTACGTGATGCGAGAGCTCCCACCTACATCAAAAGTCAAGGAGGTGGTTTTTGGTACCCATTTTCTTTTGGGTCCATCGGGGTTAGTTTTTTTTTAACCCAAACAAGATTACATGCTAAATTTTTATTATGTAAACGATCATAACAAAATCTAGCAAGATGGCCTTTTCGACCACAATGTGTACATGTGTACACATGAGCATACATGTCATGGTTGTGTCCGTGGAAAGTATGTGTATGCCGTGTAGGGTGTGCATGCAAAGATGGACCTTGTTTCTTATGAACCAAGGTTTCCAAACGTGTATGATTTAAAGCACATTGGCTCAAAGTGGAGCCCAAACAATCAACACTTTTCTTTAAAACATTTATATCTTTTTCAATACTTGAAGATAAAGTGGAGCATGTAAGAGGTGTGCTAGAAGAAGAAGCTATACTAGCATGGCACACATGAGAATCAATATCAATTTTTAAAGATTCATTTTTCTTTAAAACTAAATCCAATTCTTTTGTAATGGAATCAATTTCATTTTTCAAGATAAGGTTATCTTTTAAAACAAAATCCAATTTTGAAGATAAAACCTCATTGTTTTTCACAACATCATCACAATCATTTTTGCTTTTCAAAACTTCAATCTCATTAAGAGTAAGGTCTAGTTGAGATCTTAGTGAGTCACGTTCACTAGTGATCTCTTCCTTCTCTTGCAAAACCAATTCAAAAATAGAACACAAATCCGTTAATTCATTTTTCAAAACAAGATTATTCTCTTTCAAAAGTTTGTGTTTTCCAAGAAATTTTCAAGCTTTGTGACAAGTTCCATATTTAAAGTTTGAGCTCTAAACAACCATCACAATAGGAACTAGAGCAATCATCTAATTGAGAATCCGATTGTACCTCAAGAGAGTTCTTCCCGTGGACCATGAGGCAATGCTCTTCGGACTTTTCTCTCATAGATCTCCTCATCTTGTTGATAATCCTTGGTAGCTCGGGAGAAGTCAATATGCTCCAAACTGCAAAAGCCAAGTCATAACGATCAAACACCGATAAAAGATGTTCATTAAGAGATGCTCTAAGTGCTCTAAGTGCTAATGCATTAGCCTTTTTGTGTTTGCTACTATTAGGGAAGGATTCTAAAGTGGAGGCTTGATAAACAAGATGACCTAGTGATTTTAAATGCCTACTCATATTGGCCTTCCAAGTATCAAGTCTAAAATGGTCAAACATAGGAGGGCTATCCATGAGTGCAAACTAGATGAGTGCAAATGAAAATGCAAATGAAGATTAGCAAACCAAGATCTCACTCCTAGGTGGTTAAACCTAAATATCAGGAGCGTAGGCTCTGATACCAATTGAAATCACCTAGAGGGGGGGTGAATAGGTGATATAGCTAATCTATGAACTCAATGCGGAATTTAAAAACTTAATGCAATACACTCAAGTGCAATCAACAAGTGATGCACACACAACCAAGCCAAGCAATTATGAATGCACAATATGAATAGTTGCAAGGCACAAAGTAAAGAGAGAGATAGAGAGAGAGTCAATAGATCAAGCGCAAACAACAAGATATGTTTCGAGGTTCGAGCACCTAGCTCTACATCCCCGCCTTCGACACACGAAGGATTTCTAATCCACTAGCAAGTCCACAAAGAACTCTCACAAGGAGTACCCAACTCCTCTCTTTACAACCACAACCTCCTCCTTGAGGCAAGCTCCAATCCAACAAAACAATCACCTCACAACTTGAGGGATTAGCACAAAGCAAACAAGGATCACCTCACCACTTGAGGGATACAACCCAATAGCACAACCTCCTCAACACAATGAGGGAAAGGCACAAAGCAAAGCTAAGTTAGGTTTATAACTTGGTGGTCTAACAAACAACCACAAACAATTTCTTTCTCCCACACAAAGATCCTATAGAAGAGATAGTAGATTTTAGCTCAAGTGTGGAGAAAACCAATGGAATGGAAATCAAAATCACAAAGAAAAATCCTTAGGAAAAACTGAAACCAAGATATAGAAGATGAATCAAAACTCTTTTCCCAAAAACCCTTTTCTTTGGTTTTCCAAACCCTAGCAAAAACTTCAAATAGATTGTTCAATATAAGTTCAAAAACTTCTTTTGATTGCTGTGAAAACACTAGAGAGTAGGGAAAAATTCGCACAAAAATCTTAGAGAAAACAGGCTATGAATGGGGTATTTATAGCCCCTAGAAAAATATAGCCGTTGGCAGCAGAATCTGCCAAAAATAAACTGCCGGTCGACCGCTCCGGTCGACCGACCAGCGGTCAAATTCTGCCCGTTGCCAGCTACCGGTTGACCGCCCCGGTCGACCCAAACAAACAGAGAGCTCTGCTCTCAGACCCGGTCGACCCTGACGGTCGACCGTCCCTGTGTCTGCCAAACGTGCACAGATCTATGCATGTCGGTCGACCGACCCGGTCGACCGACTTCATCCCAAGTCGACTTGGTCAGAAGACTAGTCGACTGGTTGAAGCCTGGAACAGAAAACTGGGTCAGAAAAATAGTTTAAAAATATTTTGAAAAATCTTTTAACACTCCTAAAAATCACCAAAAATAGTTTTATCATTTTGCATTGATATATAAACATGTGGTAAAAAGTTTAGCTCAAATATCAATCAATATGAACTATTTTTGTGTCTTATCATTTTTACCAAAAACCAAAAACTGTATTTCTAAAACTTGGATTTTGAATAGAAAATACGTTTTGTCCAAAACTCTTCCAAATACAAAAACATGATATTTAAACACTTTGAAGCATGATGCATATGGATAGAAATCCAATATACATGAAACATATATATATATATATATATATCATAGTTTTTGACTTTAATTCAAAAATAAGTTTTGTTAAAACACAAAACATAAAACACATGAAATAGGTATATCAAAGTAAGTTTGTCTAAGTAGTTGAAGCATGCATGTATATAGAACAAATCTAATATACATTAAACCATGTAAACTTGTTTTGATATATTATCTATTCATGCAAACCAAGATCGGTTAAACCAAAAACCGAAAACCAAAACATGAAACGTGTGTGTTGTGAACTTGAGCATATCATACTATTCTAATCTTTACAATTTAGATCTAAACACAAAACTAAACTATGGTACCGATGTCTTCTTGTAGAGCGCAATCTCCAAGCCGACTCGATCCAAAACTCTTTGATCCACTGAGCAAGTGCTATATATGATCTTTGACGCTCGGGCTCTTGAATCAACATGTGAAAGCTTCCAAATCATCTTGTTAAAGTTAATCACCAACTAATAACTTGATTAATGATCTGAAACTAAAATCACAAGATTATTAGTACACATAACTAAATGAGTTAATCATCATCAAAACTAGAGTGGAAGGCCTCTGGGCCAACAGAGATGACGGGCCTCTTTAGCCATTTGCTCCTCCATCTCTTTTCGCTCAAGTTCTTGAGCGACAAGGAGCTTACTCAGCATTGACCGAGCCTTATTCATTGAACTAGCCTTCTCTAGAGTCTTTAGCTCCCTCAGGCATATCCCCAGCGTTCAACCAGCATCAGATACGCCCTAGCTTTCGCAGGGCTTCTAGTGTGATGGATGTTCTCGATCTGATTCTCAAGAAGCATCCAAGCAAACTCGAAGGAACTTCCCCGGAAAGGACCAACTCAATGCAGGACATCATGGAGGCAAAAAATTGCTGCACCATTTGATGCGCTAATTCTTCCATGATCTCGGTGGCTGGAGATAACCCTGCTGAGGTACTCCTGGATCCTCTTTCTATGATAGGATGAGTAGTATCCACGTAGATGGGAGCCAACTCAACTTGTGGAGGGATGAGGCCGACGACAGGCTCGTTCGACGCTGAGGTCGTGACCAACACCTCCGGAACGATTATTGTTGTGGTAGCTCCACAGTAATAGGGGCAGCAACAAACTCCACAGCACTGGGTTCACCGGACGAAGTCTAGACTGCATTATCTCCTGTGTCAAGGCTCGCCATGGGATCCTCTACTTGAGCTACCCCAGTACTCTCTGCAACCATAACATTAATATAAGTGGTAACAATGAAAATGAGAGTATTCAGCACGTCTTTATTTTCTTACCAAGTTGAGGATCTGAAGATTGCAAATCCTTAGATTAGCCACTTGGGGATGAGGGTTCCCCGATCTTGGCGGTTGCACCCTCACGAGACACCCCGGTAGCAGGAACTTCGAGGCCCTCCTGCTGGGCCAACTCCTGGATCATCTCCTTAATGTGAGAAGAAGTTGTGGCTTCGCTACCAGTAACCACCCCTCTAGAAGATAGTTAAAAGGAAGGGTTAAAATATTGTCCCAACCTGATGAAGAACCAATTAAGGAGGATAAAAGAAATACCCTCGGTAGTAGCAATCTCTACTGTCGGCAGAACCATTGCAGGGACATATCCCTGTATCTGATTGGTCGCTAATGTTGCATATTTAGTATCATATGTCCATACTTATTATAGAATAAAAGCCTGCATTGTCCTAATTAATTGTTTGATTTATTTGCAGGCCCAATCTTTAAGGAGTTGAAGAGAAATGAGCCCAAAGCCCACCAAAATTCTGAATTAAATCAGAATTAATTCGCACCAAGTAAATCAGGGCAAAATCAAGAGGTGAAAAACCGGTTGAGAAGAATCCTCTCAGAATCGATCGGTTAAAGCCAAGAATCCAAGGCCATTTCGTCAGAATCCGGGACTCAAACTGACAAACCAACTCCAGATAAAGTCAGAGGGCGAAACCAAGCTGACCCACCAACAGGGTGTGGCCACCTGGCCACACCCTGGCCGCGGAAACGCGGCCCAAGCCGCATTTCCGTGGCTTTGTTGGGGAGTTAGGGGGAGCGTTTGCTCCCCCGACCTCCCCGGGATCCTATAGATTGGGTTTTGTGCCTATAAAAGGCCTGTACTTGCGCTGAAAATGGACGACCATGCAGATTAGGATTTAGCCTAGTTTTCATTCTTTGTAGTTTAGGTTTTCTTTTCTTTTTTATGTAATTTGTATGTAGCTTAGGTTAGATGAAGATTCATGTAAGTAAGAGAGAGAGGCTGATGTTGAGAGTGACACCGATGTACCCTCCTCCTTTCTTCCATTGTCTCTGCAAGTAATAAAGGTAAAAGCTTCTTTTTATGTTCGTATTTTGTTTTACTTTCCTCTTCCTCTTTCTACTTTACCTTGGTTGTATTTGTTGAGTCTACAAGTGAATTCCAAAGCAAGTATAACTAAGCTACGTGAGAGCCAGCGATAGTTCATGAAGACGTTCTCCTCTTCCAAGCTCCGCATCACTTCGTTCTTGATATGCTTGACGATATAATGTGCACGGGGACTGAGCTCGAGTTTATGATCTATGCGTTGAACGCCTCCGAAGCAAAAAGGTAGAACTTGCAAAAGGTTTCCAGGTAAGTCATCAATTAAACTAGGTAAGTATTCCTTCCTTTTCTTTCCTTTCTCTCATTTCTGTAAATTATATCACCACCTCTTCCAACTCTTTCTTCTCCACTCACTCCATTTGTACATAGTCGCTTTTATTGTTTTCTGATTTTTCCACCTTCTTCATCTTTCATTTTCTTCTAACATAACATAATTCTCTTTTCCATTTTCTTAACTTAAAAACAGAGAAGAACTATCGTTTTGTTTTCTTAACGATTTCAATAAAAAACGTAAATGCTTCTATCGCAAAACCCTCCTTGTGGATCACGACCCGCATAGCCACTTGCTATAGCGGAAAGAATTGAGCACTTGCACATCTTCATTTTAAGTTCTATAATTCCGTATTTTTTGTGCAAGTTTTGCCTCAATCAAATTTTGGCAACGTTGCCGGGGAGGGTAACATGTTTTTTATTGAAATCTGAATTTTTTTGAAAATTTTTTAGAACTAAATGAATTTTCTTCTCTGTTGCAGGTTACAGAGCAATCAAAGCAGGAAACTAATATTACAGTGACATACAAGTGGCCTTGGGCCTCTGCTCTAGAAAGCAGAGACCAAGGGCCCTCTGAATTGCCGCGTTTCCACGGCAAAAGCCGCGGAACTGCGGCAATGAAGAGTTGACTACTAACAGCTTTTTGCAGGGCTGCTTAGTTTACAAAAATTCTAGTTTGCTGCAATTCTTTATTTCCTATATGCCATCACATAAGCCTGCTAATAATCAATAGTAAAACGTTTGTTACAAAAGTTAAAAATTGATTAGACGTTTGCATTTTAGGCACGCGTTTTTTCAATTCATTTATTTTTACTGTTGAAGAGTGCTGGAGCAAGGTACGTTCGCATTGCATGTAGAATAGGATTCATCTCTTGGTTGATTTTCATTGCTTTGAGTGATTCCTATTTACATATCTTGTACACTTGCACAAAATTATTTTAAGGGCACTAATCCATAACAAGATAAGGTGGGGATTTAATCACCCTTCCTTAGCCCAAAAATCACATTCCAAGCACTCACTAACCCAAGCCTAACTAAAATTGAGTAGACATTGGCCCTAGGGACATCTCGGACTCAATTAGGAGATTATCCTAAGGGGGAAAGGTGTTGAAACTTGACTCTTGCTAAATCAGTGTCTAGGAAAGGGATTAAGGGCCGAAAGCCCGAAGATTGGTGGTTATTTAATTAAGAAATGTCTTTGACGGAAAACCTCCCACCAATCTTGCCCTGACCTGGCTGATTAGCTTGTGGTCAAAGTCTACATTAAACCTCCCGTGGACAGTCTAACCAGTTAGGAGTCGTCTAGGTCTAGGTCTACCCTAACTTAAGTTAGAATTTTTTCTTTCTTGTTTGTTTATTTGTTTGCTTTTCTTTCTTTTTTGTGTGTATTCTATTGTGTGATATGACTTATAATAATAATTTTTTCAACTTTAATAATAATCCATATTACACACCGAGTTCATTTTCGGATATTACCAACCCGGCATATCATGACTTTAACCAACCTAGTGTGCCGGATTGGTCTTATCCGAATCAATATAACCCATGTCCCCCATCTAATAACTATAATGTCCATAATAATTTGAACTCTTCACCGAGTCAGTGGGGATTCACCTCCCCCGAGCATAATTATCAACCAACTTGTCCTCCTTCTCCACCTAGTCCACAATATTTTCAAGAGTCATACTCAGTTCCACCCGTCCAAAATAGGAAACCATCAATTTTGGAAATGAGTATGCGTGAGTCCAAACACAAATCCCAAAATCTGATGGACTCACAATTTCACTACCACTTCCAAGACAATTCTTCATCTTTTCATCAAAATAATGAACCTATCAACTATGAAAAGATGCTTGAAGCCATGACTCAGGCTCAAAACACTCGTAATCGTGACATAGATATGATGGTCGAATCTCTATGTTCTCACCGTTGGACCAGTTCTGATGTCACTAACCATTCTGTTAGAGCCGAAGAGTCATGTAGTTTTGGAAATCAAGATTCCATTTCAGAACAACCATTTGAACTTGCCTAAACTCCAAATTTTGAAAAAGATATTGACAGTTTAGCAAGTTCTCCTTTTCCTGAAATAGAACTTGAAAATGAATATGATCCTGAACCGCAACTTAGTGATTCAATTCTACTTCCTGATTCGATTATGACTCCGGTATCTTCACCTGATTTCGATCTTTTCCCGAGTCAACGTTGGATCCTGTGCCTATTCATCATGAAATTGAATCCCCCGTCTTTGAGGATCATATTGAACTTGACCAATTATACAATTTTGAAAGTCCTATTGACAAATTGGCAAGTTCTCAATTTTTTGATATTGAACTCAATGAGATATGTGACCTAGATTCTCAAATCTGTGATCCAGTTCAACTTTCTGAATCAATATTGACTCCTGTTGTGTTACCAAACTTGAGTAATATTTTAGAGTCAGTTTTGATTCCTTCACCTATCATTCCTGAACTGAAATCACCCATATTAGGTCACATTCCATTGTTGGAAAATACATGTGGACTTGAGTTTCAACTTCTTGACTTGGACCCTATTCCTAAACCAATTTCGACTCTTGAACCTTTACTTGACTTAAGTTACCTTCCTGAGTCGGTATTAGTTTCTGTACTTCCTGAGTCCAAGTCAATCATTCTATCATTTCATACTCCTTTCTGGGACGAGATGGTTGACAAATTTGACTCCGAAATCAATTATGGAATATGGAAATTAGATGGGGTTAAATATTTAATAAAAATCCTTTATGGACACATCTTTTTAGTGGGTTATATTAGAGACACTTCTGGTGGGTTCCTCCGAACCCAAAGAAAAGTCGATTGGGCCGCATTTCGTGGACCAATCAGACCACCACCGGAACCACCACCATAAGGTAACATTTTCCTTCCCTGTCGTCTTTTTCATGCATCTATGCATTAATTCATACATTGAGGACAATGCATGAGATAGATGTGGGGAAGGGTCTAACATAACTTTTCTTTTTCTTTAAAATAAAAAAAAATTTAAAATTTTTCTTTACTTTTAAAAACTTTTTGAAAAATAGAAACAATACTTTGACTTATTTTGTAAGAAATTAAGTTAATTTTAAGGAATAGGAAAATCCAAATTAGGATTTCTTATACTTGGTCAAAATAAGATTATTTGTTTGATTTTTAGAGTTAGGAAGATATTTTGTCAAAGTAATTTGGTCTTGATCTTTACCTTGATGAAATATGCACACTTCATACACTTACACACTTAGGTTTCAAAACAAAGATTCTTATGCCTTATAAAAAAAAATATATAAAACAAATCTAATTATTGATTAGGTAGGTGCTTTGGCCTAAGAAAGCCTTAGTATTTATGCAAAAGATAATTAGATGAGTTTGGAAAAAAAAGAAAAAAAAAGTCTAATTATTGATTAGCTAGGTGCTTTGGCCTAAGCAAGCCTTAGTATTTATGCAAAAGATAATTAGATGAGTTTGAAAAAAAAATGTGTATCCTCTGATTAAGCTGGGTATTTATGCCTCATGAAGCATAAGTATTCACGCCTAAAAGGGTACATCGTATAAATAAAAACCTTGGTTTCGTGGCCTTATCTGCTCAAGTATTTAAGTCCTTAGGGGTGTTTTCTCACCTGGTGCCCTAAAACTGTCCGGTTTGGGTGTCACCGACTGAATGCTTGTTATATGGGCAAATTAGAAAGCCTAATGAAATTGAGGAATAAAACAAAAAAATAAAAAGAAAAGTATATATAAATAAATAAGGCACAAGAGTTAGAGTAAATGAACCCTTAGTCAAAATTTTTACAGTCACAAGGTGCATATGACTTAGGGTAAAGTAATAGATTAGATGAGAAGTACAATTTGACTCCTTACTTTGATTGATAACAAATTTTTGAATAGAGACTAAGTTTAGGAATGAAAAATTCAGTTTTCCTATAACTTATAGCTTGCTTAGATCTTACAATCATATTTCAAATATTTTTCTCTTTCAAAATGCTTTTCGAAAATACTAACTCTTTATTTCCCTTTCTTTATGGATTTTGTGGGTGCAATCCGCTGAAAACCATCACGAGACAAAACTCGTCCTCTAGGGGAAACCTAGAGGTTTAACGGCTTGTTGCACATGCTCAGTGCAATCGCGCGACCTGCGAAAGTGGTCTAATAATCCGTAGTATAGTTTAGTTGTTTTGCTCGAGGACGAGCAAAAGATAGGTATGGGGGTGTGATTGGTCGCTAATGTTGCATATTTAGTATCATATGTCCATACTTATTATAGAATAAAAGCATGCATTGTCCTAATTAATTGTTTGATTTATTTGCAGGCCCAATCTTTAAGGAGTTGAAGAGAAATGAGCCCAAAGCCCACCAAAATTCTGAATTAAATCAGAATTAATTCGCACCAAGTAAATCAGGGCAAAATCAAGAGGTGAAAAACCGGTTGAGAAGAATCCTCTCAGAATCGATCGGTTAAAGCCAAGAATCCAAGGCCATTTCATCAGAATCCAGGACTCAAACTGACAAACCAACTCCAGATAAGGTCAGAGGGCGAAACCAAGCTGACCCACCAACAGGGTGTGGCCACCTGGCCACACCCTGGCCGCGGAAACGCGACCCAAGCCGCATTTCTGCGGCTTTGTTGGGGAGTTAGGGGGAGCGTTTGCTCCCCCGACCTCCCCGGGATCCTATAGATTGGGTTTTATGCCTATAAAAGGCCTGTACTTGCGCTGAAAATGGACGACCATGCAGATTAGGATTTAGCCTAGTTTTCATTCTTTGTAGTTTAGGTTTTCTTTTCTTTTTTATGTAATTTGTATGTAGCTTAGGTTAGATGAAGATTCATGTAAGTAAGAGAGAGAGGCTGATGTTGAGAGTGACACCGATGTACCCTCCTCCTTTCTTCCATTGTCTCTGCAAGTAATAAAGGTAAAAGCTTCTTTTTATGTTTGTATTTGTTTTGCTTTCATCTTCCTCTTTCTACTTTACCTTGGTTGTATTTGTTGAGTCTACAAGTGAATTCCAAAGCAAGTATAACTAAGCTACGTGAGAGCCAGCGATAGTTCATGAAGACGTTCTCCTCTTCCAAGCTCCGCATCACTTCGTTCTTGATATGCTTGACGATATAATGTGCACGGGGACTGAGCTCAAGTTTATGATCTATGCGTTGAACGCCTCCGAAGCAAAAAGGTAGAAGTTGCAAAAGGTTTCCAGGTAAGTCATCAATTAAACTAGGTAAGTATTCCTTCCTTTTCTTTCCTTTCTCTCATTTCTGTAAATTATATCACCACATCTTCCAACTCTTTCTTCTCCACTCACTCCATTTGTACATAGTCGCTTTTATTGTTTTCTGATTTTTCCACCTTCTTCATCTTTCATTTTCTTCTAACATAACATAATTCTCTTTTCCATTTTCTTAACTTAAAAACAGAGAAGAACTATCGTTTTGTTTTCTTAACGATTTCAATAAAAAACGTAAACGCTTCTATCGCAAAACCCTCCTTGTGGATCACGACACGCATAGCCACTTGCTATAGCGGAAAGAATTGAGCACTTGCACATCTTCATTTTAAGTTCTATAATTCTGTATTTTTTGTGCAGGTTTTGCCTCAATCAGTATCTCCTCCTCTAATATATGCGAGAATTTGCTCGTGTCAGGAAGAGCAGGTCATCGCTGAAGTTGACTTCATCGCTAAAATAATATTCATGTTCTTCAGATGATGAAAACGATAATCGAACCCATGAGGTCTTAGCGATCGGGGTTTTACCACAAAGAGCCCTGTAGTAGGGCTGAGTTCAGCAACCCGCGAGGTTGGCATCAAAACACTAGGGGACCCAGGTTGTTGCACCTCCGCCCATCTCTCTTGAGCTGAAGAAGGCCCAGACTGAGTTGAGATTCTCGAAATCTCGACATCATCCCTCTCCGCAAAGTCAACTTCAGGTCGCTCGACCTCTTCAGCCATGACGGGTTCACCTACCGGCTCTCCCCTCCGTTAGGATCGCGGGGCCCCTACTACGCAGACCTCGAGAGTGGGACTTCCTCCTCCTCCTCTTCTTCTTCCTCCTCTACTCCTCAGCACCAGGAGGGACCACTTCAGGCATCCGGGTCGAAGCTTCAACCTCAGAACCTTTCCTAGCCTTCTTGGGGCTGGGCTCACCTTAAGAAGCGGAGGCACGAGGATGTTTGGCCACAGCTTGCTGACTCCTTTTGGTGGTTTGCTCCTTAGTTGTTACTTTTTGAGGCTCCGACTCTGTAGCTGCTGTCCCTGTTCAGCTGACCTCCCTCCTAGACTCGCCTCCCTCCTCCTTCTCTGCCTCCTGGTACTCATTCATTCCTCGCATCCAGCAACCCTTAGACCTCGACTTGCTTTTGTACGTGGATTTGATGCCCCTGATACAGGAAGTATTTATTCCAAACTTGGGCACCTGACTTGCCATGAAATACTACGAACAAAAGCCAAAACTGACGTAAAAATTGGGAGCCTTATGAGAAAGGGTAAAGATAGCTCCGGTCCCTCCCGCTACGCTATAATACCAGGCCTGGGCTCCTTCAAATAGATTCCCACTGAAGCAAAGGCTTGAATTTGAGTTGCCAATGTATAACTGATCATAACCAAACTGTCGGGCAAACCGGCAAGGCATATAAGGCTCCAACGTGCAGGAATTCCCTTGTTGAAACACCAAATACCCGGGCCGGATATTGATCAGCCACCAAATGACGCCAGAAGATAACCGAGTGAAGACATCTGGGGTAACATAATCTGCAAATTTGTCCCCGTAAGATGCGTCATGAATCTCAGAGAAGCACATGTCCAACTGATAGTTGTTCCCATTCAAAACTGTCTTCCGAATAAAGAAAATATAATATTGTAGCCAGCTCGAATTCTTCAGCCGCTGCACGTAGGGGTGTAAAGCCCTCGGAGGAATATACCGCTGTCATCAATGAAGGGCAGTGCATGACATACCTGGCCATCAGATACGTGTATGGAAGCTCGACCCTTGGATTGGGACTCTTGACCAAGGGATGACCGTTAGAATCCGTAACGGGGTGGCCCTCTGCGTCCACAATGGCTTCGAATTGGCAGAAGCTCTTTACTAATGCGCACAACCTGCTTTGTATCCCAGCTACCATCATTGGAAGGAGGGCGATAGACTTCCTGTGGGCAAGCAAGACCGTCAGGTACACCGCATTGGCAACGATCACATCATGCGGCATCGTCGGCACTACACATCGCTTTAGCCATAACATGAGGAAACACGCCAACAGAGCCCGATCATATATTGAAATTTTGGCTTGATGATGAAAGCTCTCGAAGACCATGTCTGGTTTGAAGATGTCTTCATTAGACTCGGTGGTGTATGAACTAGTAGATGCACTGATTCTTTCAAAAATCTCCTCATTAGTGCTGGGAGCTAGCCGGGACATCGGGGTAGCCTTGTTTACCCTGGGGAATAGATAAGTCATCCATGACATCTGCTTGACCCCCCGTTCCGCTATCCGGTTAACTGCCCGCAAATGTGGAAGTGGCACAACACTTCCTAGTACGTCTCGTACACTAGAGGGTCACTTTTCTTCAACAGATGCAGCTCCTCGGTTGACGGTACATACTAGGGGTGCCATCGGATCGGATACGGATCGGATATTACCTCTACCATATCCATATCCGCACCCAACCTTCGGATACGGATACAGATATTAGCGGATGTGGAAAAATGATATCCGTATCCGCCAAAATCGGATATCAGATATAAATCGGATATTAGCGGATCGGATGCGGAGACTAATCAGATATGTAAAAATGGATATGGTTAAAGATAAATTAAACAGAAATACTTATATTACTTTTTATCTCATCTACTACAATATTAAATGTGATACATACTAAGATATTATTGTGTACATATCAATACATTCATCGTATTCATTGTCATTTGACTTCTATAACAATAGATTACACGTCCTCCGGTGCTAAATGTTGATTCGGATGACATGGTTGATGTCGAAATACTCAAAATATCATGTGGTGCTCTTGCAAGAATCGAATACTTTTCACTATTACTTTTTCACCAACTCAAAATATCAAAATTTAATACCTTATTCCATTGAAGAATAGTCTTCTCCATACCAATATCATTATGAATCACGCAACATTCGGATATCGGATCGGATACGAATAAGATATTACTTTTACCATATCCGTATCCGCACCTACCTTTCGGATACGAATACGGATACGAATATTGCCGGATGTAAAAAAATGATATCCGTATCCGGATTGGAGGCGGATTTGGATGCAGATATCCGCGGATAATCCGTATCCGGTGGCACCCCTAGTACATACTCCTTATATGGGGCATCTCCAATCACCAGCCCGAAGACCTCATACATCTCATAAAGGGCGAGTCTCATTTCCCCCAGGGGGTGAAGAAGGTGCAAGTCTCTGGATTGTAACGTTCCAGGATAGTGTAAAAGTGTTGGGTGCTCTGCAGGAGGCCGTATTGAATCTCTGGCAGCCTCATACAGTCCAGCATGTAGCAGAAGGTCACCAAGTTCTACCAGAACAAATCCTACCATTCTACACCACCAGTTCTTATTGGTAGAATGAATCCAGCCGGGGGTACGAAATTCAGAAGAGAAGTCACCCCCACCTCCAAAAATTGTTTGATGAAGGTGGCTCCAAGTTGGGGGGGTCTCTCCTTTCGGGTACTCAGTCCTGACCAAGCTAGGGTGCAACCCCAACACACCCCTCCCATGTCCGACTGTGTAGGCTTCATGGATACCTATCTGTAGGATCTATAAATAAGCAACATAAACACTAGAGGGGGGGTGAATAGTGTTTATAAATTTTTAAATTAAAACTACTTGCAGGAAAGCAAAATTCACAGAATAAAAAACTTAGAAAATGCAAAGGCAAAGACAAGAGATTTTATCCTGCTTCGGTCTTTGTGACCTACAACTAGTCCCCAAGCAATCCTCTTGAGATTTTTCTTTTCCTGATTTGGATACACCGAAAACCAACACCTGTACACCACTTGACAGAACACCCTTTGCCAATTGTGTACAACTCCTCTTACACCAAGAAGACGACACCTTGTACAAATTCTCTTCTACACCAAGAAGACGCTGTTGTACAACTTCTCTTTGAGTGAATATAATCAATCCTATAAGCCTTGAATCTGTATGTGATTGTGGACAAGGTCTCTTATAGGTGGACTTTCAGAATTCTTCACAATAGAGTAGGAATTGGTGAAGAAACAGAAAGTAGAAGAAAGTTTTCAGAAAAATAGAATTTGAACAGAATTTTTGGGCAGAAAACTTGTGTTTTGAATTGGTGAATTGATCCTAGGACAACATCCCTATTTATAGGTGAAATCTATAGTCAGTTAGGGAAGTTATCAATTCAAATTTGAAATTTAAAATGTTGGATAAAACACCAGAAATCAGTAACTGTTTAACAGTCAGAAACGGATATTAGTTGACTAGGGTATGGAGGTTAGTCGACTAGAAGAACAAATTTTGCCATTGTTAGTCGACTAATATATGAGGCAAGTCGACTATATCAAGACTGATACGGATAACAAGTTACTGGAAACTGTAATTAGTCGACTAGTAGAACATTGTTAGTCGACTATAGTATGGGTTAGTCGACTATGGTCAAGAGGTAGTCGACTAATACTTCTAAATAGATATCAAACAGAGAGCAGGATATTTTTTTGTGGAAGGCCTTAGTCAACTATAAAATATCAAGTCGACTGTAGTATTGGTTAGTTGATTATATAAGGGGTCAAGTCGACTATATGACTATTGTGTATGCGTTCAAGGCTTTTAACAAAGATTCTAAAAAATACACATAAATAGTCAAATTCTCCAAATGAGTTTGAGCAACCAGAACTTTGTATATAAGCTTAAGATAGAGCTCCAAATGTATCAGTATCACTTTGTTATCCATCATCGAAAGTTTTCAATCTGTTGGCTTCAATATTCTCCCCTTTTTGATGATGACAACCTGTGTATGAAAAAAGCTCCCCCTACAGAGAAACCCCCCTGCAGTGAACAGGTTATAACAAATAGATATATAACAAGTGTTCTTGTTCTCCCCTACATAACAAGTAGATATATAACAAGCGTTCTTGTTCTCCCCTGCATGAGTCATAAACTATTGCAACATTGCCATATATATCATATATCCATATATCTTGAAGCATATCACAACACACATATATCACAGCACATATATAGCACAGATATAACACAAACTAACATTTCTCCCCCTTTGTCATTAACAAAAGAGAAAGAGCATAGATCATAAATAGACACATGAACAACCAGCATTCTCATAACAAAACAGAAAATGTTAAGTAGTACGATAGAAAACTAAAAGAGTCATAACAAAAGAAAATTCATGAAACTCCAAAAACATAAAAAGCAAAGCCAACGCCATATGCATCACATGTCGGATCCGGGAGGAGGTGGTGGTGGACAATGGGTCTTGAGGAGATCCAGAATTTCCTTTTGAGTTGTTTCAAATGACTCCATCTTTAGTTGCATACTCATAAAATGGTTCATCAGTAAAGATTGATTTGAGAGCAATGCATCCTGAGAGTCCATCATAGATCATTGACGGTTTTGAAGAGTTTCTATTTCAACAGAAATAGAGTTGTAGAAAGCATCAGGATATGAAAGAGGTTCTTGAGTTGAACTTTGTGGAGGAGGATGAGTGGAGGAGGAAGGAGCTTGAGTTGAACTTTGTGGAGGAGGAGAGGGCGGATGTTGAGGGTGTGGTGGAGGGTGAGGAAAATCATTAAGTTTCATATGATGAAGTACGACACGATCAAAAGGCTCAAAAACTTTAACACTCATTTCGGAAGCAAGATCTATGTGAAATGTCCGAAACACATGAGATAAAAAGCCTCCATATGGTAAAAAGGAAGTATGGTCCTTAACAAGAGTATCAAAGATTATCTTTGCCCAGTTTACTTTTAGTCCAGCCATGATGGCATAGACACAAGTTGCTAAATCATGGAAATAATAGTTATAACTCTCGGTTTTAGGGCATATGTTATAGGCAAGGATACGACCAATTAAACGAGGAATGGGTTTCAATTTATTGTTAGACATTGGGAGTCCTTGACCTGGAAGAAACATATTTTAAGGCCTTAGCATCATCCATATTAATGTCATTAATAGATAGGCCGTGATAAGGAATTGAAAAAATACGACCTAAGAATTTTGGGGATAACTTGATATTCACACCTTTAACCATAGAATAGATATGAACATCATCTTCATTTTTTTTATAGGATAAGTTGGTATAAAACAGGTGAATCAAGAAAGGATAATACCCTTATCTAGAATCAGTAGAAAACATATTATAAAGACCACAATTTTGAAGATAGGAGACAATATCATAGTCATTAAAGTCTTCATATTTAACAAACCTACCAGGTAAGATTTCTAATGAAGAAATTCTTAAGAAATATCTTCTAGGGCAGGATTTTTAAGAAAATCCCTAAAATCAGTTTGAGATGAGAAAAAAGATGGTGTAAATTTGGATTTCTTAGACCTAGACATGATTATAACTGAAATTAAAGTAAGATAATGCAGGAATTGAGAGTATAAGACAGAGATTGGAACAGATTTACCAAGAAATTGAAGGAAGAAGGAGATGGTTTCTGCTGCTGTGCTGAAAGCTTTAGTTGACTGGTGCCAGCGGCTGGAGAGAGGAACCAGGTGAAAAACTAGGGTTTTTATGAGGGGAAAGGGTAAAGATGAGAAGTAAATATAATATCAATGGTTAGGATTGAAAGTAAGAAGAGATCGGATCCAAAACTAATGAAATGGGTTGGGTTTCGAAAGTTAAAAAACAATAACAGAACGTAGAGTTTCACAGGGTTAGTCGACTTGTGGTTTGTGACTAGGCGACTAATCTAGAGATTAGTTGGTCTATATAGTCGACTAACTCTTAATAGCTCAAAAAACCTATGTTTTTGTTTGATGCAATTAGTCAACTGGTATACTGTTAAGTCGACTAGTTGTATATTAAGTCGACTAATAGGCCTTGATAAGTCGACTAATAATTGAAAAATGCCTTAAAAACAATTCTGAAAAAATATTCAAATATCAAAAATATTGTAAATACCCAAATCTCTTTGAAATCTCATAAAAATATCTTCTTTAAGCGGTTTTATAAAAATATCTGCAATTTGATTATCAGTTGATATAAAATTTAGTGAAATATCACCATTTAAAGCATGATCACATAAAAGATGATGTCTAATATCAATATGCTTAGTACGTGAATGATGAATTAGATTTTTAGATAAGTTAATAGCACTGGTATTATCACACATAATAGGTGAATTTGTGATAGACATGCCATAATCAAATAAGGTTTGTTTCATCTATAAAATCTGAGCACATGCAATGCTAGCAGCGATATATTCTGCTTCGGTTGTTATAATGATACAGAATTTTACTTTTTACTAAACCATGATACTAGTGAATGTCCCAAAAAGTGACAAGTACCACTAGTACTCTTCTGATCAGATTTACATCCAGCAAAATCAACATCACTATATGATAGTAAATCAAATGTGCTTGATTTCAGATAAAATAAGCCATATTTGATTATATTATTAATATATTGAAGAATCCTTTTCACTGCTTTAAGATGTGATTCCTTAGGATTTGATTGATATCTAGCACATAAGCAAACACTGAACATAATATTATGTCTACTTGAAGTAATATATAGTAAAGAACCAATCATACCTCGATATAGTTTCTGATCAACATTCTTACCATTTTCATCTTTGTCTAGGAATATAGTAGTACTCATGGGAGTGTTTTTACGACCAGAATTTTTCATACCAAATCTTTTCAAAAGTTACTTTGCATACTTGCACTGGGAAATGAAGATTTCATCATTCATTTGCTTTATTTGCAGACCGAGAAAGTAAGTAAGTTCACCCATGTGGCTCATCTCGAATTCACTCTGCATAGTCTTAGAAAATTCTTGACAAAGATTATTGTTAGTAGATCCAAATAAAATATCATCAACATATATTTGAATAATTAAGATATCTTTATTAACATGTTTAATAAAAAGAGTTGTATCTGCTCTTCCCATCTTAAAACCAGAATTTAAAAGAAAACTTTTTAATCTATCATACCAAGCACAGGGTGCTTGTTTTAAACCATATAAAGCTATCTTAAGTTTAAAATCATGGTTTGAAAATTTTTCATGTTCAAAACCTGGAGGTTGTTCAACATAAATAGTTTATTTAATAAAACTATTTAAAAAGGCACTTTTAACATCGTTTTATAAAGTTTAAAATTCATAAAATAAGAAAAAACAAGTAAAATACGAATTGATTCAAGTCTAGCTACTGGTGCATAAGTTTCATCAAAATCAATACCTTCTTCTTGATTGTATCCTTGTGCTACTAACCTTACTTTGTTCTTAATAACTTGACCTGATTCATCAAGTTTGTTCTTAAAGACCCATCTGGTACCGATGACTGGATGATCAGTAGGACGTTGTACAAGATCCCAAACATCATTTCTGACAAATTGATTTAACTCTTCTTGCATTGCAATAGTCCAAAAATCATCTGCATATGCTTCTTTGATATTCTTCGGCTCAATAAGTGATATGAAAGCAATTTGTGTCATGTAGTTCAACTTGAATCTTGTCTGAACGCCTTGATTTATATCTCCAATAACCAAATGATGTGGATGATTCCTTACTTCAACATATGCTATAGGTAACTCAGTAGGAGTCTCATCAACATTAGAAATGTTAGTATCATCAGAAGATATAATAGTATTATCAATAGGAATATATATGATATCATCATCATCATGTGAAGAAGTATTAGAAATAGACTTAGTCAAAGATTCATCAAATTTAAGACGTAATGATTCTTCAATAGTAAATATTTTCTTATTAAATATTCTATATGCTTTACTTTGAGTAGAATATCCAACAAAAATACCTTCATTGGATCTAGCATCAAATTTATCTAAAGTATCTTTTGTATTTAAGATAAAACATTTACATCTAAAAATCTTGAAATAAGAAACTTTTAGAATTCTATTATAAAATAATTCATAAGCTGTTTTGTTTAAAATAGGTCGAATAAGCACACGATTTAAAACATAACATGCAGTAGCAATAGCTTCAGCCCAAAAATATTTTGATAAATGACTGTCCATAAGCATAGTTCTAGCACATTCTTGCAAAATCTTATTCTTTCTCTCCACAACACCATTTTGAGGAGATTCTCTAGGAAATGCAAAGTTATGTGTATTACTATTCTTATCTCAGAAATTTGCAAAAGATTCATTTTCAAATTCTCCTCCATGATCACCGAATAGTGACTATGTTTAGAGACTTTTGATTTTGAATTCTTTTATAAAAACTTGAAAACTCATTAAAAGTATCATTTTTATTTTTTAGAAAAATTACCCATGAAAAATGTGAATAATCATCAACAATAACAAAATCATACCTACTTTTGTTTAAAGAAGCAACACGAGTAGGACCAAATAAATCCAAATGCAACAGTTCTAAAGGTCTATTAGTAGAAACTAAATCTTTAGATTTAAAAGATAATTTAACTTGTTTTCCTAATTGACAAGAATCACAAAAATAATCCTTTTTAAAAGCTATTTTTAGAAGACCTTTAACTAAATCAAATTTAGAAATCTTAGAAATTGTTTTCATATTCAAATGACCAAATCATTTATGCCATAAAAAATAATCATTATTTGAAGCAAGGAAACATAAGTTATCATTTGATGATATACAAGTTATTGATAACTCATAAATATTGTTGTTACGAGAACCTTTAAACAAAATATCTTTCATGTTAGTATCATATATAAGACATGCATCTTTTTCAAAAATAATTTTTTAACCCTTATCACATAATTGACTAATGCTTAATAGATTGTGATTTAAACCTCTTACTGAAATAACATTTTCAATAAGGGATTTTGAAATGTTACCAACCATACCGATACCAATAACCTTTCCTTTGTTATTGTCTCCAAATATTACTGTACCTCCTTTTTTAATTTGAACGGAAGACAGTAGTTGAATGTGTCCGGTCATGTGTTTAGAACAATCACTATCAAGTATCCACTTTTCTTTATAAGGTATCTATAAGATAAAAATATTTTGCATGGTACCCATCATGATAAGGTCCGATAAAGATTAGCCTTTAGGAACCCAAATCCAATTGGAATTTGGTTTCTATTTGTTAGTATAAACATAATTAACAGAATTACACACATCATGTATATAAGATGCAATATAAGCATTTTTATCAACATTATTTAGATTTTTCGGAATCCATATATATTGTTCCTTATTCTTTTTGAAATAGTATTAGTATTTCTTTTCACAAAAGAATTATATGGATTATTATTATAAAAATGTGTAGATTTTACAAAATTAGTTTTTGAAAATCCAAGACCAACATGTGTAGGTTTGTAAATCTTATCTTTTGAAAATCTAAAACCAAAATGATTATTTGACATTTTTTGATAAGATGATAGATCATTTAAATTTTCTTTTCCTTTATTAAATTTTCTCACATTTTTCAAAATTTCTTCATACTTAATTTTGAAATTAGTCATTTCTTTATCTAAAATAGTAATTCTAGAATTTAAAGAAACAGTTTCTTTTTTAAGCATAGAATTCTCTTTTAAGAAATTCTCATTATCTTTTTCTAAAGATGAAATAACTTTTTCAAAATCATATTTTTGAGAATTTAAAGAAGATGTTTGAGAAGCATAAATTGAATTTTCATTGTCGAGTCTTTCATTTTCCTTTGTTAAAACTTTATTTTCCAACTTTTCATTTTTGAAATCATTATAAAGTTCATTAAATGCTTCTAATAATTTATCATAATCTTGTACCTTATCTTCTTGAGCTATGAAGCAGATATTGGCAGTTTCAGTGGCTTCTTCTTCGTTAGAGGAAGATGAATCGCTATCATCCCAAGTTGTTTGGAAGGCTTTCTTCTTCTTGTTGAACTTACTGAAATTCTTGAAATTTCCTTTTGATTTCATCAATGGGCAATCCTTCTTTATGTGACCTAGTTTGTTACACTTAAAACAAATAGGATTATCATTAGTATCTTTAATCTTTTTAAACTTACCTTATTTTAAGAACCTTTTGAATTTTCTTGAAAGCATCGCCATCTCCTCTTCATCGTCATCTGAATTGTCCATATCTGAAAATGTATGGAAGACAAGTACTTTCTTCTTGGATTCAAGTTGTTGTTCATCCTTCTTTCTATCTTCAAGTTGTACTTCATATGCCATTAGATTACCAATAAGGTTTTCAAATGACATTGTTGAGAGATCATTCGCTTCTTCTATTGCAGTAGTTTTCTTCTCCCAATCTGATGTGAGTGCACGAAGGATCTTTCTGACTTTTTCAATTTGCGTATATTCCTTTTCAAGGGCTACTAAAGAATTTGTAATGTCGGTGAACCTTGTAACCATTTCTGCAATGGTTTCATTCTCCTTCATTTTGAAGAGTTCGAACTTGTGAACAAGAATAAAAATTTTAGACTCTTTAGCTTTATTTGTACCTTCATGTGTTACCTATAAGATCTGTCATATTTGATTTGCAGATTTGGCCGTTGATACGCGATTGAATTCTTCTTTGTTCAAGGCACAGTAGAGCACGTTCAGTGCTTTGGCATCAAGGTTGACAGATTTCTTTTGTTCTTCACTCCAAGCATCATAGTTGGTTGTAGGTTTGGTGTATTGTGCTTCCACTATGTTCCATAGTTCATATTGAGGGACTGCAAGTAGATTTCATTCTATACTTTCAGTAGTTGTAGTTCGATCCATCAAATAATTGTGGACGTTGTGTAGAATGTCATTATTTGAATTGCGATGAAGTGAATTCCGTTGCCATCCTCGCTCTGATACCAAGTGTAGGATCTATAAACAAGCAACACAAACACTAGAGGGGGGTGCATAGTATTTATAAATTTTTTAAATTAAAACTACTTGCAGGAAAGTAAAATTCACAGAATAAAAAACTCAAAAAATGTAAACACAAAGACAAGAGATTTTATCCTGGTTCGGTCGTCCAGTCCCCAAGCAATCTGCTTGAGATTTTCCTTTTCCTGATTTGGATACACCAAAAACCAACACCTGTACACCACTTGACAAAACACCCTTTGCCAAATGTGTACAACTCCTCTTACACCAAGAAGACGACACCTTGTACAACTTCTCTTCTACACCAAGAAGACGCTCTTGTACAACTTCTCTTTGAGTGAATACAATTATTCCTATAAGCCTTGAATCTGTATGTGATTGTGGACAAGGTCTCTTATAGGCGGACTTTCAGAATTCTTCACAATAGAGTAAGAATTGGTGAAGTAACAAAAAGTAGAAGCAAGTTTTCAGAAAAATAGAATTTTGAACAGAATTTTTGGGCAGGAAACTTGTGTTTTGAATTGGTGAATTGATCCTAGGACAACATTCCTATTTATAGGTGAAATCTATAGTCAGTTAGGGAAGTTATCAATTCAAATTTGAAATTTAAAACGTTAGATAAAACACCAGAAATCAGTAACTGTTTAACAGTCAGAAACTGATATTAGTCGACTAGGGTATGGAGGTTAGTCAACTAGAAGAATGACTTTTTCCATTGTTAGTCGACTAATATATGAGGCAAGTCTACTATATCAAGACTGATACAGATAACAAGTTTCTAAAAACTGTAATTAGTCGACTAGTAGAACATTGTTAGTCGACTATAGTATGGGTTAGTCGACTATGGTCAAGAGGTAGTCGACTAATACTGCTAAACAGAAATCAAATAGAGAGCAGGATATTTTTTTGTGGAAGGCCTTAGTCGACTATAAAAATATCAAGTCGACTATATAAGGGGTCAAGTCGACTATATGACTATTGTGTGTGCGTTCAAGGCTTTTAACAAAGATTCTAAAAAATACACATAAATAGTCAAATTCTCCAAATAAGTTTGAGCAACCAGAACTCTGTATATAAGCTTGAGATAGAGCTCCAAATGCATCTGTATCACTTTGTTATCCATCATCAAAAGCTTTCAATCTGTAGGCTTCAACACTATCTTGCCTAAAGAGACTCCAGAGTATTGCTTGACCAAGTCCCAATCCATTATCTGACGCATAGACATGTGTTGTAAATAGGCCAGGGGATACGTCCTCTCCATGTTCCGGAGGAAGAATTTTCTATCACTAATTTTGCGGAGCCATTTGTAGTTCTCATCATAAAGGGTAGCCTCATCCTCTTCAATGGCATCACCAAAGAAGAAACCAGGTTTCCTTAGCAGAGCGCGAAAATCAAACTCGAATATCCCATCAGAAATAATCTCCCGAAGGGTCAGCATACTGGCCTTGGTGATCCTATCCTTGTGTTCCTTTGACTTACCAGTAGTCACAAGAGCAGTCCTCTGAAGCACAAAAGTCAAATTCAGATCAGCGCCACCTATGTGCCCAAAGTGGTACTTCTTGGACAAAGGGTTAGAAGAATATCGCACTGCAAAGAAGACAACATACAATCAGTAATCTAAATGAAAAAATGACTAAGCATTGAAGCCAAAGTGCAGAGCTAAATCCAAACGCAGAGCTCAGCAAAGCCCATGCCTAAACCTAAAGACGCGTGGCTCGCACGAAGCACGCATCTTAAAATCCAAAATTTAGAAAATTTCCTTAATATTGGACCCAGACGCGGGATTCGGTCAAGCCCGCATCCAACCTCAAAGATGCGAGGCTCACACTAAATCCGCGTCTGAACTCCCCCACTTAAGAAAATTCTCTAAGTGTCCAGATCAAACGCGAGGTTCAATGTGGCCTGCGTTCAATAAGCAGATACAGACTCAAGCTGATGAAGCGAAGACGCGGAGGTCATCAAAGCCGCGTCTTGTCTACCAATGCAAGAGCCGCGTCTGAAAATCAAACACGGGCATGAGCCTCGCGTCGGCGATTCAAATTTCAGAAGAGACTTAAGAGTTAAGGAAACTCTTCAAGCCCTTCTAATGGTGGAAACCATTTCAAATGGTTTTATTACCTGAAATGGGGGCCTCCTGCGTGGAAGGACCGTCCATTTGAGCCTCTAGAGCGACAACGCTCGAGACGAGGCAGCATGTTTGGTCTTTGGTGCCATCTCAACCGTGAAATCGATGTTAGAGACGAAGGAAAGTGAAAAAAGCTTTAAGCTTTTCTTAGTTCTCGACACAAGGCTCAGCGGAGAAGAAGGAGAGTCTAATGATGACTCTTGAAAGGCTGTTATCTTTTTATAGACACAGTGATCTGTAGAGATACGCGGCGCGTGTCTCAAGGACCAATCTTCGCCCGACGTGTGGCACGCGTCTTGTGGACGCGAATTTCGCGCGTTAAGGGAAAGACGTCCCCTCAACTCCGCCAGACACGTGGCAATGCGTCCAGAATGTGGGTCTCACGTTTAACAAAGCCGTGTCCCCCCAAAGGTCGCGTCTCTTCAATAAAGTAAGAGCTGCGTCTGCTCAACAGAGTGAGAGCTGCGTCTTCACTTCAAAGACCGCATCTCTTCAACGGTCACGCCTCTTCAGCAAAGTAATAGACGCGTCTCCACTTTGAATGAGGATTGCGTCTCTAAGGTAACATGAGCTCTGCGTCTACAAGACTTGCATTCAGTCTTTGTTTCTGTAATCAGTTCAACAGTGCACTGGCATAGGCAGACGACTGTTTACCCCCGGTTCAACAGTACACCAACAACCAGCTCAGAGCACCGAGGAGATCTGGACTGCGTATCTAGATACTCACAACGATCATCTCCGGTGGCTTCAAATGATTTTACAGTACACTCACGAAGACCACATTTCAGACAGGATCAAGCTCAGAGCATATCAAATGATTGTCAGTCCAATCATGAGAACCATAACCAAAGTATTTTGAAATCTATCCTAGTCAACTATAGAATATCAAAAACTTTGGAGGGGGTTCTGTAGACTGTTCAAAAATCACTGAAGATAAGTCATCAGAAAGCAAAGTCTAAACTCAAACGCAAGTAACCATAGCCACACGCGCTGCACCAAGACGCGAAGGTTGAAACCCGCGTCTTAACATTGCTACAATAACCAAGACGCAGAGCCTGAAAGCCGCGTCTCAGCATCATTGTAGTACCAAGATGCGAGGGTCGAAACCCGCGTCTCTACTTCACCGCAATGACCAAGACGCAGAGCCCGAAGCCTGCATCTCACATAGAGCTTGACGCAGGACTTGAGGCTCACATTACAACCAAATGCGAAGCTCAAGCGTTACCTCAACGGCTAAACGCGAGGCTCGAAGCCCGCATTTCTACTATATAGAAACCCTGCATCTCTGTTATAACTGACCTCATTATTGGGTTAATTACTGCCCACGTAATGAGGGAGTTAACCCCTATTATGGAGGGTTTTTAGGGAACAGTTTTACCCCCTAAAACCCCTATAAATAGCTCAGTTTGCTATTGAAGAGGGGTCGGAAGTTTTGATCAATTTGGAGAATCTTGATCAGGGCCTCTAGCTGAGAAATACTTAAGAGTTCAACTCTTCTAGCAACTTACTGAGTACAAGTTTATTTTTACCTCAAATCTCTTTGAGATTTTACTGGACAAGAGCTGTGCTACTCCGTCCACAGTCCAAAGAGAAGGTTCCCAGAGTACTGTGATGCTCACCTGGTAAACGAAAAACAAGATTCACTTTCCGCCGCCACATCAAGAACCCAACTTAAACAAAAATAAGATTTGAGCTTGAATATCTTCTCTCTCTTGTAATTGGGAGTTTTGATTGTTGTTGTAACTTTCTTTACAGTCAAATAATGAGTTTACACGCCCTTAATTTTCCCCACCAAACAGTTGTACATTATCGTGGTTTTGCCACGAGCGGTAACTACACCGAGTGTGATAGCGTCTAGCGTTTAGCCCTGTACGCTAGCCTCACTCTAGCTTGTCTAGCTTCGCTTGTTTAATCGCTAGCCATTAGTTCCTGTCATGTTCTATTATCATGTTTGTGTGCGTGTTTGGTATAATACTTCTGCAAGTACCTACTCGATCTTCTAGCCCTACAACCCTTATGGGCTTTTACCTACTTTCTCAAATGAGGAGTGTGTTCAGACCATCAGGTCTTTTAGCTAGGCCTGGTAGTCAGACCTAACGCTCAGCGCTTTGCCGCTAACTCCGTTCAAGCATAGTTATGCCGTGAGTGCAGCTTCGCTACGCGCAATAGTATAGTGTTCATATGCTCCCTCTGTCGTGTGCGTTTAGCCGGGACGCGAGCGGTAACTACGCCGAATGTGATGGTGTCTAGTGTTGTACGTTAGCTCCGCTCCAGCTTGCTTAGCTCCACTTTGATGTTCGCTTACTTGCTTGCTCGCTTCATGCTTGATAATCTAACTATTATTCTTTCCTTGATGGTTGTAAAGAGTTTAAAACCATTACTTATACTGTTTTACAAAACTGTATTATTTTCATGTATTTGTACCGGTCCCCTGTATCGGCACTGTTTTCTTGTATTTGTACCAATCTCCTGTATCAGTACTATTTTCCTGTATTGTGATTTATGATAGTGATATCTACCATAGTATTACTTGACACCTGACTCCTGAATTCTATTACCTGATACCTATTTGATATCACTAATCACCTGCCACCTGATATATTACCACTTGACTTGTGATTATCATATTTCGTGAATGCTGTCCTGCTGTTCTGTATTATATATACAATGACCTGTGTTTTCAGTACTTATGTACTCATGTTACACCTGTAGTTCTTAAACCTGACCTGCTCCTGCTATTCTCGTAACATGATAATTGCATAATAATAAACTATAAAAAGACCAACCTACCTCGGGTAAAAGGGAAACTGATGGATTTCAAGTGTTGAATATGTTTACAGTGGTATTAGTTATATTATGCAATTAAAACTTTCGGATCTACCTGAGGGCATCCAGGTGTCCGAGGGGAGCGCTGGCTCCATATCTTGAATTGGCATACAATAAAACCCACCTCCTGTTTGCCTAGCGGCAGGTTCCAGGTCAGCACCAGAACATCCTGGGCCGTGGTCCTGGGTATGTATGGGACCCATTGTAAACATAACCCTTTAGTCTCATCATCAGTTTTCAATAACAACTTCGACTTACTCATATATAGATGTATGTGTGTTGGGACACTATGACACATACCTAGATATATTGGTAGGACGAGTAAAAATAATAAAGTGCTAATCAATAACTCATCATGCGGTTTTGCAATTCAGATTGTATACACTCGGAATACGGTAACGTGGAGCATAAGGCATATAAATGAGGGTTTTCTTGTTTGGATTATTTCTTTGCTGTACTTGTCTCATGAAGCCATAAACAGGGCTTGTACAGTTGGTTTTACTTGTATTCGGTATTATCGGTCTTATTGGTTTTATTAGTTTCTATGTTGTTTTCTTAGTTTAGGAGACAATTCAAGTTATATGAACTCAGGATACAGTGACATGAGGTATAGGGTATATAGATGAGAGTTTTCTTGTTTGGATTATTCTTTTGATGTACTAACCTCACGGATTGGTAATTTTGGCTTATATAATTAGTTTTACCACAGTTACTTTACTTGCTATCTTATTTCCTGCTAATGTATGCATGTGCTCATGACACGATTTTCAATATATACTCTTTGTTCCAGATTTATCGATGCACATGTGCTTATCCCTACACGCCACTTGCTCTTGTCTCACCACTCGTTGGGGAGTTCTGACTCCCCTGAACCTGCATGTTAGATCTTAGAGCTTAGACCGTGATGGACTTTCTGGTAATCAGAATTGCTCAACGGTAGCATCGTTGATCAACGGTAGACCAATCCGAGGCCTTATCCTTCTAGGCCCCTTGCTCGTCTCTCGAGTTTTTCTTTTGTAACTCATGAACGCTTTTTGTACTGTTCATACTTGTATATCTCTTTGTATTCTCACATTTGCGCCAATCGGCGATGTAATATTCTTGTAATATTGTATCACATCCTGTGATAACTTTATAATTGTACTCATATATTAGAATGAATAATGCACCACATTCTTTCGTACTCTGATTCTTACCTGTATTGATACTTAGTGTATATATGTGAGGGTATTTTTGACCTACATATATACGTCGCAGTAACGTCTCTGTATCCATGGGATCAGGGCATTACATGCACATACCTAGATATATAGGTAGGATGAGTAATATTAATAATAAGATGCTAATCAATAATTTGTCATACTGTTTTGCAATTCATATTGTATACACTCAGGATACCGTGACATGAGACATAAGGTATATAGATGAGGGTTTCCTTGTTTGGATTATTCTTTCAACGTACTTGTCTCATGAAGCCGTAAAATGAGCTTGTACAACTGATTTTGCTTGTATTCGATATTATCGAGTTTATCGATTTTCTTTAAGTTTTATGATGTTTTCTTAATTTAGGAGACAACTCGGGTTATATGAACGCAGGATACGGTGACATAAGATATAAGATATATATAAATGAGGGTTTCTTTGTTTGGATTATTCCTTCGATGCACTAATCTCACTGATAGGTAATTTGTACTTGTATAATTGGTTTTGCTATATTTACTTTACTCGATGTCTCATTACCGGCTCCTGTGTGTCTGTACTCACAACACGATTTTCAATACATGCTCTTCGACTCAGATTTATCGATATATGTGTGCTTATCTATGCATGTCAGTTGGCACTCATCTTGCCACTCGTTGGGGAGTTCTGACTCCCCTGGACCTGCATGTTTCGATCTTGAGTTTGGACCGTGATGGACTTCCTGGTGATCAGAGTTGCACAATGGTGGCATTATGGATCAGCAGTTAACCTGTCCGGGGCCCTATCCTTCCAGGTCCCCCTCCGCCCGTCTCTCGAGTTTTCTTTTTGTAGCTCGTGAGCTCTTTTTGTATTGTTTATAGTTGTAAATCTCTTTGTATTCTCGCATTTGCACCTATCGGTGATATAATATTCTTGTAATATTGTGTCACATCTTGTGATAATTTTACAATTGTACTTATATATTGGAATGTATAATACACCTCGTATTATCATACTCTGATTTTTTCTTATACTGATTCTTAGCATATATACATGAGGGAATAATCGACCTGCTATATATGTCGTAGTAATGACTCCGTACCCGCGGGATCGGGGCGTTACAAATAGTTTTAGATGGTTGGTACAATCAACATGAAATCCAAAGTGTTCTGAAATCCTTCCCAGTCAACCACGAGGTTTCAAAAAATTTGGAGGGGATTCTGTAGGCTGTCTAAAAATTACTAAAGCCAAAACCTCAAAAATGCGGTCCTCAAGTCAAACGCGAGGGTCGTCTCAACCCTAAACACGAATCTCACGTTACACCAACAAAATGCGAGGGTGATGTTCTTCATTAAGACGTGAAGGTCGTGTTGCCTCTTCAAGACGCGAAGGTCGTCAAGGTTGCGTTTCAATTTTAGATGCAAGCTTGAAAAGCTCTGCATTTCAACACTAACTTGAGCCTGCGAGCTCCGCGTTCAACTCAACAGCGAGTTTCATGCTCAGTGTGAGACTCACGTTTTTGCTAACAGGCAGCAATTAACTAGATCAATCACACTTACGTATTCTCCACATAATGAGGAATAAATCCCTATTATAAAGAGATTTAAGGGGTCAGTTACACCAAAAAATCTCTACAAATAGCTTTGAGAAGTTATAGGAAGAGGACTTTTTTGGCCCATAGAGAGTTCAAGAGAGGAAAAGAGAAGATTCTTCACAACTTGCTAAGTTCAAGTTTAGTCTCTGTGAGATTTCAATCATTGCTTAAGGTTTTATACTTCATCAGTGAGTTATCAAAGAGAGTAAGAAGATCTGAGGTCAAGCTTCAGATTCAGCTCATCAACAGAGAACAAGAATCACTCTCCACCGCTACATCAAGAATCCGATACTAAACAAAGGGAAGATCAACCATCATTCCCTTTTTTGTAATTGAATACTTTGATCCATTGTAATCTTCTTTGCAATTAATTAAGATTTTACACGCTCAATTTTTCGGTAAACAATAATTATAGGGGTTCCAACAAACCAAACAAGTGATAGGGAGATTTATCTTCACATGGACAATGATGCGAAAGTGTCAGCAGTTGCAATAGAATATTTAGAGTTATCTTTTGATAGTAATATGACTTTAATGTTAAAAATTTATCTTTATGTACCCATTATTAGAAGAAACCTTGTTCCATTTTCTAGTCTAGTACGTTTTGGACATTCTGTTTATTTTAATGACTCTATAGTTATTAGGCATAATAAATATTTTATTTGTTTTGATTGATTGGTTAACATTTTATCTGGCTCTCCCATGCTGCAATTAAGTGAAATGAATAACACAACTAGTTTACCATCTAAGAGAAAAGAACCTCTAAAAATGAACCAAACGTATCTTTGGCACTTAAGACTTGGTTATATTAATCTAAAAAGAATTCAAAGACTGGTTCAAAATAGACCATTAGGTTCAATGGAAATGGAGGCACTCCCAGTCTGTGAATCCTGCTTAGAAAGTAAATTGACAAAAAGACCCTTTATAAATAAGGGATATAGAGCCAAAAATCATTGAAATTAGTTCATTATGATTTGTGTGGACCTATGACTATCCAAGCTAGAGGAGGCTCTAAGTATTTTGTTACTTTCAGTGATGATTACTTAAGATATGGATATATTTATCTGATGCGCCGTAAGTCCGAATGCTTTGAGAAATTAAAGAGTATAGGACAGAAATGAAGAAATGTCTAGGTAAATATATCAAGACATTATAATCTGATCATGATGGCAAATACCTCTTAGGAGAGTTTAAGGATTACTTATCAGAGGTGGGGATAACATCTCAGTTATCTACATCTGGAATGCCACAGTAGAATGGTGTAGCTGAAAGTAGAAATAGGACTCTTATGGAGATGGTTAGATCTATGATGAGTTATTTTGATTTACCTGATTCTTTTTGAGGATATGCACTATAAATGATAGCATATATTCTAAACTTGGTTCTATCTAAGTCAGTACCTTCACACCCACAAAACTGTAGACTGGACGCAGACCTAGTCTAAAGCATGTTTGGATTTGGGGTAGCCCAGCATATGTTTTGAAGGGGAACACAAGTAAACTGAAATCAAGAACAAAAGTGTGCTTGTTTGTAGTGTATCCAAGAGGAACTGTAATACCCCGATCCCGCGGGTACGGAGATGTTAATGCAACGTATATATGTAGGTTGAAATTACCCTCACATATATACGCTAAGCATCAGTACAGGCAAGAATCAGAGTACATAAATACGTGGTGCATTATACATTCCAACATATGAGTACAATTACAAAGTTACCACCAGATGTGACACAATATTACAGAAATATTACATCACATATAGGCACAAATACGAGCATACAAAGAGATATACAATCAAGAACTGTTAAAGGAGGCTCAGAGTCATAACATGAAAACTATAGGTCGAACAAGGGGGCCTGGAAGGATAGGACCTCAGACAGTCTGCCGATGATCCTCGCTTCCACTGCGCCACTCTGATAAGCAATCAGGAGAATTCACAAGCTCCAACCTCTGAGATCTGGACATGAGGATTCAGTGGCGTCAGAACTGCCCAACGAGTGGTATGGCAAATGCCAAGTGACGTAAAGATAAGCATACGTGTATCGATAAATCCAAGTTATAAGCACGTATTTAAAAACCGTGTCGTAAGCGCATGCATATAGGAGTAGGTATGGAGGCAGAAAGTAAATCAGATAAAGTAACACCAGATATCTCCTAAACTAATATAAAACCGATAAAAACTGATAAAAATGAATAAATCGAATACGAGCAATACCAATCGTACAAGCCTAGGTCATGACTCCATGTGACTAGTACGTCGAAGGAATAATTCAAATAAGGAAACCTAATCTATATACCTTTATCCAATATTACCGTAATCTGAGCGTATGCATCCTGAGTTGCAAAACAACACAACAAATTGTATATTAGGATCTTATTATAATTGGGGCAGTCTAAGTTGAAAGTTCTAGTATACGTCCCATTCCACATACTTTCACTTATAATTTATAAAGCAAGTTATTTGAAAACTGATGGAGTTCGACAAACCATGTTTAGTATTGGTCCCGCATTTGCCCGGACAATAACCATGGAGTATACGGTGCTGAGCCGGAACGTACCGTTAGGTACCGGAAACTTATTGTACTCCCGAATGGAATAGGGTATCACAAATCCCATAAAAATAGGCCTGAGGCTTGTGCATACCCGGAAGGAATAATAAGAGGAGTAGGGGTTCCAGTACACCCCACAGAATCCCTAGTGGCTACCAGGTGATCCCAAAAGAATGTGGCCACGTGTGACATAATATGACTACATAAACATGAAACCATTTGGAACCTATTAGTTTCCCCCAAGCCCGATGCAAGTTGTCTTATTATAATTTATTAAGCATAATTATCAGATTACAGGAATGAGCAGGGATATAACAGACCATAACAGGAGTACATAATACGAGATCAGATACTACATTCCCATAATGTGATAATCATGAGTCAAAAGTTAAGCATCACAAGTAACAGATGTTGATCTGATATCATAGCAAAAAGCAAGTAATTGCATGCAGATATCAGGTGATAGTATGTAGATGTCAGGTGATGGCATGCCAAGTGTTAACATATCAAGCATGTATATAGCAAGTGATAGAATAATAGCTAAGCACAATCAAGCAAAGCTGAGCAAGCTGGAGGTAAGTATAGAGAACAGTGTTTAGTCACTAAAGCGCTTGGCAGAATTACCGAGACAACTCGACTTAAGAAGCGAGTTGAAAATCTGGCAGCATTCCTTCTAAGCGAATCTAGTGAATAAAGCACTGGGTGCTAAACATGCATATCAGGCGATGCTAAAACAGAACTAGCCGTTAATAAACCTCAGAGAGGTTAAACCCGGAGGCTGAATGTGCACCTGCAGGAGATGTTAGTACCAATAATACACATGCGAATATAGCTAAGCAAGGGAACCGACAAGCGAGTAAGCAAGCAAGCGAACAATCAAGCGGAGCTAGACAAGCTAGAGCGAAACTAATGTACAATACTAAATGCTATTACGCTCGGCGTTGTTACCGCTCGCAGCACAGCTAAACACACGTGTCACAGCATGTACATGAAATGCCATACTACCGCTCACAGTGAAGCCATGCTCACAGAGTAACTACGCTCGAATGAAGTTCGATAAAGTGCTGACGTTAGGTCCGCCTACCAGGCGTAGCATATAAAAAGTCCAAAGGATTTTAATAAATCTCGGAGAGGTTAAGCCCGGAGGCTGAGCAATATGGAGATGTAACTAAACCGTGCCTGAAGAGGTTATACAATTAAGCTCGGCTCACAGTCACACGATGTAGTTAGTAAAACCCAGGGAGTTCAAGCAAAACGGAAACATAGTAAGCCGCACCTGACGAGGCTATGCAATTAAGCCCTGTTCACAACTACATGGCTTAGTTATGCCTCCGATGGCTAGAAAACTCAGAGAGTTTAAGCCTGAAGGTTGTTAGTACCCGCAGAAGATGTTAGTATCATACATGCATAAATATAGTATCATCTACACTATTATAAGCATTACAATACATCGACTTAATACAAGCTATGACATGTCCATGGATTACACTCACACGAATCTACAAAACAAAAATACAAGTACAATGCACCCTCGCAGGGATATCCAAACTAAGGCGAGGATACTCGCCTAAATACAAACACGATGAAATGCCGGGAACTTCAGAAAGCTACGCGCACGAACTCTGTAGCAGGGAAACACCAAAGCGAGGAGTGAGTAGGGGCTTGGCAGCTTGGTCGTCGCCGACACAAGGGAGGTGCGCCACCACTTGGGAGGCCAAGGGGGTGGGCGGCCTAAGAAGGAAGAGGGAGAGGAGAAGGGATGGGTGATGGTATTGGTGGTGGTGTTGGTGAAGATAATGGAGTTGGATCTTCAAAGAGAAGTGTAAAGGAAGGTAATGGAGATGATGATGATAATGATGATGTTGGAGGATGAAGTAGTGGCGATGGGGGTGGTTCTATGGTGGTGAGAATGAGGATGGTGGTGATGGAAAGAGAAGTATAAGAGGGAGTAGTGAAGGAGGACTTGTAGTAGTGGTGAAGATGATGTTGAAGAAGATGGTGGAGTTGTTACCAGAATGAACACAAGAGACATCGTCAGAGAGGGGATGGTCGGCTCCTAGCTTGGGGTGGTGGCTGGCCTAGGTGGTTGAGGAGTGGAGGTGTTTTTGTGGAGGGATCTGTAGGTGATGGTTGTATTGAAGAAGGTAAAGGATATGGTGGAAGTTTGGAGTTTGGAGTTTGTGGTGGAATAAATGAAGATAGAGGAGGAAGAGATGATGGTAACGAGATGTAGAAGTTGTGGTTGTGGTGGAGATGAAGGAGGAGTGGGTGATGATTGTTTGGCTCGGAAAAATTTAGAGGATCGTAATAAAATTTTCTTGAATCAATAAAAGATTACAGCAATCTCAAAAATTCTGATTACAAGAGAGAGAAGATATTCAAGTTCAAATCTTTTCTTTGTTTAATGCTGGGTGCTTGATGTAGCAGTGAAAAGTGAATCTTATTTTTTGTTGATCGGGGAACGTCACAAGCTTCTAGGAATCTTCTCTTCGGACAATGGACGGAGTAGAACAGCTCCTGTCCAATAAAATCTCAAAGAGACTTGAGGCAAGAACAAACTTGTACTTAGCAAGTTGTTAGAAAAGTTCAACTCTTTCTTCAGTACTCCTCCAATTAAAAGAATCTGACCAAAAGTCCACTCTCTAATCTTTTTTATCGACTAATTCTGATTTTTCCAACTGAAACGTCCGACCAAAACTTCCAACCCCTCTTCAGTAGCAAACTGAGCTATTTATAGGGGTTTCAGGGTTAAAACTGTCCCCTAAAAATCCTCCATAATGGGGGTTAACTCCCTTCATTACGTGGGTAGTAATTGACCCAGTAATGAGGGCAGTTATAACCGAGACATAGAGCTTCTCTGTAGTCAGAATGCGGGTTTCGAGCCTCGTGTTTTGGATGCCGACTCCGAACCTTGCTAGACGCGGGTTTTGAACTCTGCCAGACGCGAGCTTCAGGCTCTGCGTCTTGAGATTGTAGTGATGTCGAGACGCGGGCTTCAAACCTCGCGTCTTGGTAGTGCAGTGATGCAAGTGTTGGCCCAAAGGCCCATCACTCTAGTCTTGATAATGATCAACTCATGTAGTTATAGTACTAATGATCTTGTATTTAATTAGTCTCAGATTTATGATCAAGATCTTAGTTGGTGTTTGGCTTCAACAAGGATTTAAAGTCAAGTTTTGGAGCTAGCACCGTTTGATTCAAGAGCCTATGCATCAAGACCACATCAAGTACTCAAGAGGAGTCTAGCTCTTTGGATCAAGTTTGGACCAAGTCAAGAGGAGAAGAAAACTTCAAGTGAAGACCTTCAAGATCAAGACTTGAGTCTAGGTTTGTTTTAGTTAAGATTTTATTTTTAGATAAAATGTAAAGGATAGAATAGTTGGTGGATTGCTCAAGTATACCATATACATACACACTCTTGATTTAGATGAGTTTTCATATAAGAATTTTCATTTTGGAAAAGACTTTTCATTTTGACAAAATACCGGTTTGATTTTTGGAGTTTATTATATACATGTGTTTTTTAACCAAAACCGTTTTAGTGCTTATTGTCAAAAACATAGATATTTTATCTTTTATGTGTAGTGGATCATATCCATACATACCATGCTTTAAAAGTGTTTAAAATATCTTGTTTTTGTATTTGGAGAAGTTTTGGAAAAACCAATTTGAAAAAATATAGTTTTTGTTTTAAGTCAATTTCTAAGTTACAAAATAGTTCAAAATGTTTGTAATATATTTTGATTTTGCTCAATATGTTTGTTTATCAAAGTATTACACTGAAACTATTTTTGTAGATTTTTTCGTGAATTTATGGGATTTTATTTTAAATAAAAAACTCATGTTTTAAATCCTGAAAATGGCCTGCCAGGCTCTGTGGTCGACCGACATGCACAGACGTGCACAGGATGGGCCGGTCGACCGCACGGTCGACCGCCAGAGAGTGTCTGCTCTCTGGAAACGGCCGACAAAGAGCTCAGCTCTCTGTATCCTTGCCACGGTCGACCAGCCGGTCAGAATTCTGATCGTTGGCCGGTCGACCTGGCGGTCGACCGACAGGTCTTCCTGGCTGTAACGGCTAGTTTTTGGATAGCCTATAAATTGGGTCTTTCTTGGGCTGTTTTAGAAAAGGTTTGAGGAGAGTTTTAAACCTAGTTTTTCCCATCTATTTCAGAGTTTTTCTCCACTTGTTTGAGAGAAAATATTTCCAATCAAAAGGGAAGTTTATCAAGAGTGTTTTTCAAAGTGATTTCTTGTGTTTTTCTCCACACATTCCATCCTAGTTTTCTCACACAAATACTTGAGCTATTCATTGCTATATCTACCTATAGGGATCTTTGTTGTGAGAGGATTTTAGGTGATCAAAGTGTTGTGATCACCAAAGTTCTACTTTATACTTTGAGGAGGCGGACTTACGGGTTCGCAGTGTTTCGAGTTCTTGTGTGAACTCTTTGTTTGAGGTGCGGCCTCGGCGAGCTTGTGGGCTTGCGGTGTGTTCGGGGACAAGAGAGGGACTAGAGAGTCCAAGAGTTCTAGTGGGAACTCCTTGTAGGTGTTGCGGCACCAAGTGATCCGGTGGGATCGATTTTAGTGAAAATCCTTCATAGTGTTGAAGGCGGGGACGTAGAGCAAGTGTGCTCGAACCTCGAAACAAATATCCCGTATTTGCAATTGCTCTCTCTCTATCTCTTACTTGTCTATATATCTTGCATGCTCATATTGTCTTTATCTTTATATGCTTGATATACGTGTGTGCTTAATTGTTATATGCTGGTGATTGTTTGCTAACACTTGTATTCAACCAAGAGAGCCAACGCGGCACCTCAACTCTTATTTAGAGGAATCTTGAGGAGTTAGTCCAGAGCCCTTCACGGGGAATCCGGTTACACTCTTGTGTTATACTTGGTGTTTAGTTTAAGAAGATTTAGTTTGCATCATATAAGTTTTAATTCCGCATTATTGTCCATTAGATTAGCTCATCACCTATTCACCCCCCCTCTAGGTGATTTCAGCAAGTATGCTGGCTTTGAGCTTCGCATCTTGGTCATTACAGTGCAGCTGGGACGCGGGCTTCGACCCTCGCGTCTTGGTACTGTACTGATGTTGAGGCACGGGCTTCATGCTCTGCGTCTTGGAATTACACGACTGGCTATGATAAACCTCACGTCTGGAGTATAGACTCTGTTCTCTGATGACTTGTCTTCAGTGATTTTTAGACAGTCTACAGGACCCCCTCCAAAGTTTTCAAAATTCTGTGGTTGACTGAGACGGGTTTCGAAATACTTTAGACTTTTTTCTAGCAGCAATGCTCTTAAGACTGGACAAACAATCTTCTGAGATATCTTGAGCTTGATCTTGTCTGGAGTTTGGTCTCCGTGAGTGTACTGTTAAACTCTTTGAAGCCACCAGAAATGATCGTTGTGAGTGTCTAGATACGCAGTCCAAATCTCCTCGGTGCTCTGAGGTGGTTGTTGGTGTACTGTTGAACCCGGGGGGATAGTCATCTACTTGTGCCAGTGTACTGTTAAACTGATTGCAGAAGCAAAAGCTGAACGTAAGTCTTTTAGACGCAGAGGTCATGTTGCCTTGGAAACGCAGATCTTATTTGAAGTAGAAATGAGATTTTTTTTATATTGGAGAGACCCGAACATTGAAGTGGAGGCACATTTCTCACTTTGTTGAAGTAACGCGGACTTCAAGGTGGTAACGCGGTCCTTCTTTAAAGAGGCGCGATCCTGTTAAATGCGAGACTCGCGTTCTGAAGGATATTACCATGTGTCGGGCAGGGCGGGTGGAGCTTAAAGAGACGATGTTCTCTTAATACACGAGGTTCGCGTTTGAGGCGCACTGCCACATGTCGGGCGAAGCTCAAAGAGATGCCGTTCTTTTAATACGCGAGGTTCGCGTTTGAGGCGTACTGGCATGTGTCGGGCGAAGCTCGAAGAGACGCCGTTCTTTTAATACGCGAGGCGTGTCGGGAGAAGCTCGAAGAGATGCCATTCTCTTAATATGTGAGGTTCGCGTTTGAGGCGCATTGTCACGCTTCAGGCGGAGATTAGGTTCGAGACATGTGCCGCGTATCCTGATGGATTACTGTGTCTATAAAAGACATTAGTCTTTCAAGAGTCATCATTAGACTCTTTTTCTTCTCCACTGAGCTTCGCGTCTAGAGATTTCAGAACTCTTTAAGCCGAGCTCTGAGCTTTTTCTTCCATCCTTATTTTACAAAGAATTCACGAAAATGGCTCCAAAAACAAAACTTGTGGCTTCGTCCTCGAGCGCTATCGCTCCAGAGGTGCAAATGGGCGGCTCTTCCACACAGGAGGCCCCCATTTCAGGTAAGAAGACCATATGAACTGGTTTTCACCATTAAGGGACTTTGAAGAGTTATCTTAACTCTTAAGTTTTTTCAGAACTGAACCGCCAACGCGTGGCTCATGCCCGTGTTTTTGACATTCAGATGCGGCTCTTGCATTGGTAGGCAAGATGCGGGTTTGACGACCTCCGCGTCTTCACTTCACCAGCTTGAATCTGTATCTACTTGTTGAACATGGGCTTTGTTGAGCCTTACATTTGATCCTGATACTTAGAGAATTTTTCTAAATGGGGGATTTCAGACGCGGAGTTCATGTGATCCTCGCGTCTCTGAGGCTGGACACGGATCTGAATTGTTGAGAGAAACACAGACTTGCGTTCCTCAATTTAATAAAGGGGACACGACCTTCAGGCTTGTGAAAGGACGCAAACTTCAGGACGTGACTCTGAATTATTGAGAGAGACGCGGCTCTAACTTTTATGAGGACGTGGCTTTGGCTTGTTGAGGGACGCGGATCTAAATTGTTAAGAGAAACATAGACCTGTGTTCTTCAATTTGATAAAGGGGACGCGACCTTTAGGCTTGTGAGAGGACGCGGACTTCAGGACGCAGCTTTTGAAACGTCGCATGCAATCAGTCTTGAAGATCTCGTTGGGTCTTTTCAACGTCAAGTCGGCATTTAACGGCTGGGACGCGCGTCTTTGGGTTTTTCCGGAGCGAAAATCTACGTGTCTCATCCAGACTGGACTAGATATTTGCGTCGTAATTAAGGCTGTTAGTTTCAGCCTTTAAGAATGGCTTTAATTTTTATGCCATTAATTACAGGCCATTTTAGTGAGCCTATAAATAGGCCATAGCCTCTTAACAGTCATTCATCTTGACTGTTTCTCTTCGCGGGCATATGCTCTGAAGAACTCCGTCTTGATTATCCATCTTCCCTTCAAGGTCATGTGTTTTGAAGAACAAAAAGAACCCAAAGCTTCCATGCTTTCTTTCAATTTTATTCGAAGATTATCACTTTTAAGTAATTTGAAGATTAAAACGCATTGCTTTAAGTGCTTTCACGGTCGTGCCTTGACAAATGAAGCCCAACTTCTAGAGAATTCTTCTTCGGGTAGGAACTGGCTTTTGCCATGATAAGGCTCGGTTTCTCTGAAGTTCTGTCATCCCCATCCATGAAGAGACTCTGTCTCTTGATCTCTTTCTGAAAACTTTTTCTTAGGATTCATGCGTCCCTGCTCTGCAAACGCGCCTTTCACATTACTTGATGAAACACGAGCTTATTGACTTCAAAGTCTAAGTCTCAAGTTCTTCAGATGCGAGTGCGGAGAACTCAGCATTTGGGTCTTGAAACATGAGTTTTGTATATGAAGCTCGCGTTTGGAGTTCTTGACTTAGAAAATTTTAAGTCTGCTCTTTCGAGCTCTCTGGACGCGAATGTGATAAGCCCTGCGTCTCAGACGCGAGTATGGCAAACTCTGCATCTTGAAGTTACCTCAGGCAGTTTTTAAGACCCACATCTGCATCTTTGATTTATGCCTCGTGTCTCACATATCAGACGCGAGTCAAACACTAGACTGCGTTTGGATCCATATTTTCTATCCCTGTGTCGGTTAAATCCCCGTCTGAAGTTCATGACTTCAGCCTCGCGTTTGTGCTTCTGACTTCCTGCTTCTATTTTAACCTTTAGGTTTTTTGTTTCTTACAGATTCTGGCCATATCGATAGTGCTGGTTATAGCGTCTTTGCCGGGTTCATGGGAGAAAATTTGGATTGGTTAGCTTATTTGATAGGCGAGAACTCGGGGAGTCAGAGCTCCTGTCCAAGGGCGTGCCGGGTTCATGGGAGAATATTTGGACCGACCAGCTTATTCGATTGGTGAGCACTCCGGGAGTTAGAGCTCCTATCCAAGGGCGAGGAAGATCCGCTCAGTTCTCAATATACATCAATACATTATTGGACATGATGCACCAGTAATGTCTTGGATCCTTTCTGGTCACAGTGAGTATGGCGCATCTGAAGGTCACAAGAAAAAGGACATCACCAGTAAGGTCTCAGATCCTCCCTTCACCAATCTTACTCAAAGAAGTGACAGCGACGAAAAACCCTTGCTCATTAGATGACTTTCTGGAAGCTTCCCATTAAGCAAAGGATTACAGCCTTGTGAAAAGCTTCGCACCAGTTGGTCGGGTGGAATCCGAATGCTCCCTCCATTTTGACCTCGAGAAGCACCATTGTTCTCAAGAGGAGAGGAAGTTGATCCGACGTTCCCGGCCACAGTCAAGAGGACGAATTTTATGCATCTTCAATGTTTCGAGGAGTGACTGCAACTTTTCGCTGAGCAAGAGGGACTTCTTTGTATTCCTTTATTGTAACACTCTATCTTAATGTATAAGAGAGCGTTTTGTATAACTTTTATGTTTTTGAATATCAATAAAAGTGACAATTTTTTTTGTCTTCTTACATGTCTTGACTTCCTCTTTTATATTGAAAATCAGACAAGTAGAAGTGATTACCTTTAATTCACTAGAAATGTAACATTTTAACTTAGCAAGTCAAAGTTGGAAAAAATTCCATTTCAGGATTCAAGTTTACTGTCAGAGGTTTGATATTAACTTGACAGGAGTGGGATGGTTTCTATGGACTTACCAATCCATGGATGAGAATGACAAGTGAAGTTTTCACCCCCCATGGAGGATTATGACTGAGTATTCATCAGAGGTTTAGTATTAACATAATTAAGACTCAGTTGGGGATTGATGAAAAATACTGTTAAAGTATGATATTAACTTAACAGTGATTTTAAGTAGACCTGCTATTCTATTGATGAGAATAACAAGTAAGACTAAACCTACTGGAGATCTGGGAAAGTTTTTACTGTTAGAGGCATGATATTAACTTAATAGGTTGGATTGAATCTTGTCAGAGGTGTAATATTAACTTGACAGGATGCGAGCTAGAGGTGTGATGTTAATTTAGCTCCATAGGAATTTCAGTTTTGTTTGGGAAAACCAAAAATACCACTGTCATAGGTGTAGTGCTAAACTTGACAGTGGAGGTAATGCTAGAGGTGTAAATTTGAACTTAGCATTAGTCATCTCGACTTCGATATAGAAGTTCGAGGGAAAGTCATTGTCATAGGTATATTATTGAACTTAACAATGAATTGGATACTAGAGGTGTGATGTGAAACTTAGCTTCGTTCATCTCAGCTTCGATATGGAAGCCTGAGAAAAAGTTACTGTCAGAGGTTTAATATTGAACTTGGCAACAACTTAATCACTGTTAGAGGTGTAGTGTTAAACTTAACAGTAATTTGTCAGAAGTGTGATGTTAACATGACAACAATTGATTTGCGATATGAGCAATTTTGAGGACTTGTCATTGTATTAATGAGAATTGACAAGTGGAGTTTGGAATGTCAGAGGTGTAGTGTTAACTTGATAAGAATTGATTTGCGATATGAACAATTTTGAGGACTTGTGACTCCATGCAAGGGAGAGACAAGTGAAGTTCGTACTTGCTGGGGAGTATTGAAACTTTTCACTGTTAGAGGTGTGGTATTAAACTTAACAATGATTGAGCTTGTGGACCTACCACTCTATGGGAGAGAAATTGTAGGGGATTTTGGTGGAAAATAAAATGAATTGTCAGGTATAATATTAACGTGACAATCATTGATTTTCTAAGGACATGGGAGGTTCACCGTTAGAGGTGTAATATTAACATAATAGTGGAGATTTGAAAAGAGGCTTGTTATCAGAGGTTTAATATTAACTTGACTGAATCCGCTGGGGATCAGAAAATCTGGCTTGCCAAAGGTTTACTGTTAACGTGATAAGTCCCAGCTTATTTCGTTGGAGAAATGAACAAAGATATTTTTGTGGTCCTACCATTCTATGTGTGAGAATTGGTAGAAGATTTTGGAGGAGAGGATGGGATCAAGTCCCTTAGAATTTTTAGCAAACCCAAATTTGGTGTGCCTTTACCGACTACCATTTGAGTTGGGCTAGCCCACTATTCTCCTCAGCATGATGAGTTGTCGAAGACTTATGTCGGACTTAAAAGCCAACATTTTCCTCTATCCTTAGCCGTCGGAGGCGTTGGATGTCCATAGATAAACTAGAGAAGAGTAACGAGGCTAAACCTAAAGTCTTCTACTTTGTATCTTCTTTCAATGTTTACATCATACATCACCATGTAACCAGCGTTCATCGGCTCGACACTGATTGACTAGAATGCGATCCAGTGAAGGAAGGAAGAAGCTTTCTTTGGTGCCCTTTCAAACATCTTGGATCCTGGAATATTTGATCAAAGGTGTAATGTTAACCTGATCAGAAGAAGAAAGCTTTCAAGGATAATATTTCTTCAAGAATTTGCCGTTGATTGGCATCATGAACGTATCGCCGTCTGGGGTTATAAGGCGATATGCTCCATTTGAATAGAGCGACTCCACTACAACTGGTCCTTCCCATTTGGGCTGAAATTTTTTCTTTGGTCTTATGTGTCATCACCATGGGTCTTCTGACGGCTAAGGCAAGGTCACCTTTTTTGAAAGTCCGCTCCTTGACTTTCTTGTTGAAGGCTCTGGTAATTCGAGCTTGATAGAGCTCAATTTGCTGTTGAGCTTGCAGGCGTTTATCATCTAAAGCCTTCAGCTCTTGGAGTTGTATTCGATGTTTCTCCTCATTTGTCATCTCTGTTGTCAAAATGACACGTAGAAATGGGATCTGAATTTCTAATGTGAGTACAGCTTTACACCCATACACCAAAGAAAACGGTGTAGCTTTCATCGGGGTTTGAACCGTCGTGCGATAAGCCATAAGCATTCACCTAATTTGTCGTCCCAGTCACGTTGGCTTTTCAAGACGAATTTCTTGAGAAGTTTTCCAATAGTCTTGTTGAAAGCTTCGGCAAGATCGTTAGCGGCTGGATAGTCTACCGTCGAAGACACACTCTGAATTCTGAACTTGCTGCAAAACCTTTGAAAGGCTTGGCTGACGAACTGGGCCCATTATCATAGACAATTCATCGTGGCATGCCAAAGCAGTAAATGACGTGATGTTTAACGAACCTGATAACGTCATATGTCTTTACCTCCCTCAAGGGAATAACTTTAGCCCATTTAGAGAAGCAATCAGTTATAGCTAAGATAAACCGGTGTCCTTTTGATCAAGGTGGGCTGATAGGGCCAACCACATCAATTCCCACATCTCGAATAGTGGGCGAAGATGTCCTGGTGCCTGGTGGATGAAGTTACCATGGACCTGACAGGCATGACATCGCTTGGCATAAGCGATGGCGTCAGGAATCATCTTTGGCCAATAATACCCCAGTCTTTGGAGTTGATCTCCAAGCTTCGGACCAGGCTGATGAGCTCCACACATACCTTCATGCGCTTCTTTGAGTATTTCCTATGCCTCCTTTTGTGACAGGCAGCGGAGGAGGATCCCATCATACGATCGGCGATACAATGTCCTTGTGATCACATTGTAGTGGAATTTAGAGGCTTTCCTTCTAATGGTAGCCGCCTCTTTGGGGTCATCAGGAAAGATAACGTACAATGCATAGTTGATGTACGGAATTGCCATCCTTGGGCTCTGAACCTGTTGAAGTCTCTAGAGCTTCTTTGACTTGACGGTCTCCTATCGGCTTTTGGTGGTCTTCAAAAGCGAATCTTCGATAATACAGGTCACGGCTATAGACGAGTATTTTCTCTACTACTCCGGCTGGAAGAGCCAAGGAAGCAGCGAGAGATGCCAGTGCATCTGCATGCGCATTTTGATGGCGAGATACATGGTCGATGTAAAAGTTTCTGAACCTCTCGGCCATGTAGATCGCTGCATTATGATAAGGTACCAAGTCTTCATGTCTGACTTCGTACTCCCCACGTACCTGATTAACGATGAGTTTTGAGTCACCATATGCTTCGAGATTTGAAGCGCCAATCTCATTGGCGATTTGCATTCTGATTAAGAGAGCGTTGTATTCCGCTATATTATTGGAACATGGTTTAGTTAATGAGAATGCACGAGGGATTACGTAATTTCTGTGGAGAGATAAGGACTACCCCCACTCCTGCTACGATATTTTCTCGCAGACCTGTTCTTGATGCACCGTCGAAGAAGAGTTACCACACTGATTGTACTCCAATATTGCATTTTTATCATCACTTTTACACACATATCCTTGATTATTTTATAATTAATGCTATTAACCCTCTTTGTGATTATGGTGTGTAGTTATTTAAATGAGAGGATAAAGATACAAGAAGTTTCATTTTATCCCTAATCCTATCTAAAGTTGGATTTTAAATTAAATTGAATCCAAAGGAGGAAAGGATTAATCTTCATCTCCAAAATACAAGTTCAAATTCAGAAGATAAAGTCCTAAAAGATGAATGGGACAAAGCTAATTCTACAAGGAATAAGGAGGATAATTCAAATCAAATGGAGCTCAAAATCAATTCAGACTCGGATTCAAACTGTACACGTTTTAGTATTCTGATCATACCTTTTGCTACAGATATTCAAATCTAATGATTCAAGATGCTACAGAAAGCGAACGTGAAGGACTACAATGCTTATGTTTATCACTCTATTAAATTCAGCCATATGATGAGTCATATTCAGTAAACAACATGCTGACTTGCTGCAGAACTGAGTTTCCTATTGAATTAGGAAACCTTCGAATTTGTATCCTAGTATAATTAGCTTTGAGGTCTATTTAAAGAGCTAAAGTCTCTTATAATCTCTCATCTCCACATCAAAGATCATAACTTAGGATTTTTCTTTTAGTTTCTCTTTTAAGTTTTTTTTTTGTAATTTTAAGATTTTACTTTTACTTCTAATTCAAGATTTGTGAGAAGGAGAAGCCATTGTAATTTGAGGTGACAGATCAATATGAAGGTGCTTTCGTTCTTTTCATATCTCTTTTTTTATTTACTTTATTTTTTCTTTTTTTATTTTTTTATTTCTTACTTTCTTTTACTTGTCATGTTTACCATGAGTAGCTAGATTTTTCTCATGACTTGCTAAGACATCATTATCATCACATCTAATGTCCAGTAGATAACTAGATTAGATCATATACATGTCTACTCTAATTTTTATTCTTGAAGACTCATTAGGATAAGCAACTAAGTCAAATATTTGCTAATACTTTTTAACAGTTTTTCTTAATCTATGCTTGATGAAAATCTTAATATTTTAATGTTAAACTTTGATTAGTGTTATTTCAAATAGAGTTAAGATTTGTTAAATACTTTTTAATAATTTTCTCTTACTTTATACTTGATTGACATTCTTGATATTGAAACGTTAAAATTTAGATGGTGTTATTTCAAATCTAGCCTAGTTTCATCATATGTATCTTACTTGATTTTGTGGTAGAATATCATGTTTAGGATTTGAAGTGAAGTAATTATCTATCTAGCATTAGCATGTATGGTGGTTGATTATTATAAGCTGTGAAACTTTCTTTTAGTTTGATTCTTTATTCACATACAATTCATCTTTTCTTTTCTAAGTTATTTAAATAGAGAAGATAATAAGGAGACAATATTACCGAAAAGCTTCCATCGCATCTCTCCCTGAGGTTCGACCCGTTTAGCTCTTGCTACAGCGGTTAAATTGCAAAGATTCAGAGTTTAAGACAATCACATATACTTTTCATATTCTCTGTACTCTGTTTTGTGCAATCAATTTTTTGGCGTCGTTGCCAGGGAGGGAACGTTATACATTGTTTTCTAACTAAATTCTTCTCGGTTTGTGTGAAAATTATATAAAAAAATATATTCCCTATGGCCTATCTAAATTCGTGTCGGTATAATTCAGTTGATAGATCAAGACCATCTTTCTATCCATCAACCTCTTTTCCAAATAATCATGACTATCTCCACCCTACTATATCATCTTTTATTTCCTATCCTATAATTTTGTGTAATTATCAAGAACCTCAAATTGATCAAAATTTTAAAAGCCTTTTTGAAGAGATGAACTTAACTATTTGGATGATTCGATTATGGATACCTTGGTTAGTTACATACCTCCAAAAGATATAGTTAATTCAAGTTTTGAGAAGATGTATGAGGATGAGCTCATATTTCTAGATATTCATGTTGCACCAATAATATTGTGTGATAACGAGGATGAATTTGTAAAGAGTGATGGAGAGAAAAAGAGAAGGAGGAAGAGAAAAGTGATGAACAAGTTGGAGAGGATGAGAGCTAAAATGACAAAAAGATTGACATCTCTAATTTCACTATTAAAAAGAACACATTGAAATGATGGAAAGCTAATTAGAAAGAATAGACCTAAATAGATCTATAGGTGTGCCTCTTTTACATTTTATTTCATGCATTGAGGACAATGCATGAGATAGGTATGGGGGAGGGTTTACTAACATACTAACATAATAGGTTTGTTAACAATTTTTTTCTATTAAAAACTGTTTGAAAAGAAAACAATATTTTAATTTATTTCTGTAAGTAATTACGTTAATTTTAAGGAATAAAAATCATAATTAGGATTTCTTAACACTTGGTCAAAATAAGAGTATTTGTTTTCTGTTTAGGTTTAGGAGAAAAAATTGAAAAAGTATTTTAGTCTTGATATCTTTACCTTGATAAAATATGCATGCTACACTTACACATTTGAAATTCAAAACAAAAACTCTTGTGTTTTATAAAAAGTATATATAAAATAAACAAACCTAATTATTAATTAGCTAGATACTGTGGCCTAAGAAAGCCTTGGTATTTACGCGAAAGGTAATTGGTAAATTTGAATATATATATATAATATATATATATATATATATATATATATATATATATATATATATATATATAATATGTATTAACATATCTAATAATCAACTAGTTAGGTCTTAGGGCCTCAAGAAGTCTTGATACCTATACAAAAGAATATTAGATAAGTTATACATATAAAAAAAAAAGAGAAGTGCTTAAAGGGTAACGAAGTGGTAATACTTCGAACTTCTTAAAAAAAGAGAGAGAGAAAAGTAATAAATATATATGACATGAGAGTTGTAGTTGAAGAATCCCAAGTAAAAAAAAAATTCATGTTCATAAAGATGCATATGATTTAGGGTAAAGATAATAGACTCGATGAGAAATTCTATTTGAATCCTAACCTAAATTGATAAATAAATATTTGAATAAAGACCAAGTATAAGAATGATCAATTTGGTAATCCTAAAAACTTATAAATTGCTTAATTTTTACAAAGATATTTCAAATATTTTCTCTTTTCAAAATGTTATTTTCGAAAATATTAACATTTTATTTTTCATTCTTTATGAATTTTGTGGGTGTAATCTACTGAAAACCCTCACGAGACAACACTCGTCCTCTAGGTTAACGACTTGTTGCACGTGCTAAGTGCAATCGTGATTCCTACGAAAGTGAGTTAGTTTAGATTAGTTTTTTTTTTAAGTTTTGCTCGAGGACGATCAAAAGGTAGGTGTGGGGGTGTGATTGTACTCCAAAATTACATTTTTATCATCACTTTTACACATATATCATTGATTATTCTTTTATTAATTAATGTTATTAACCCTCTTTTGGATTATGGTGTGTAGTTATTTAAATGAGAGGATAAAGATACAAGAAGCTTCATTTTATCTCAAATCCTATCTAAAGTTGAATTTTAAATTAAATTGAATCCAAAGGAGGAAGGATTAATCTTCATCTCCAAAATGTAAGTTCAAATTGAGAAGATAAAGTCTTAGAAGATGAATGGGATAAAGCTAATTCTACAAGGAATAAGGAGAATAATTCAATTAAATGGAGTTCAAAATCAATTCAGACTCGGATTCAGACTGTACGCTTTTTAGTATTTAGATCATAACTTTTGTTATAGATATTCAAATCCAATAATTCAAGATGCTACAGAAAGAAGACTTGAAGGACTACAATTTTTTTGTCACCACACTATTAAATTCATCTGTATGATGAGTCATATTCAGTAAACAACATGCCAACTTGCTGCAGGACTGAATTCCCTATTGAATTGGGAAACCTTCTAATTTGTATCCTAGTATGATTAGGTTTGAGGTCTATTTAAAGATCTGAAGTCTCTTATAATCTCTCATCTCCACATTAAAGATTATAACTTAAGATTTTTCTTTTAGTTTCTCTTTCAAATTTTTTTTTGTAATTTTAAATTATTCTGGCCTAGCAAAGCGCCTAAAGAATGATCCATCGCTCGTACGCATATCAGGAAAGGTTTTCCTGACACCGGAGCTGTAAGGACAGGTGGTCGCGTGAGGTACCGTTTGATTTCCTTGAACGCTGGTTGGTAAGCATCGTCCCAAATGAACGAAACACCCTTCTTCATCAATTTGGTGAAGGGTTGGCATCGTCCTGAGAGATTGAAGATAAACCTCCTGATGTATGCTAATCGCCCTTGCAATCTTCTAAGTTCTTTTGAGATTCCTTAGAGGCTGCATCCTCTGGACACCGTGAACTTTCTCTGGGTCGAGGTGGATTCCTTTGAATGTAACAATAAACCCTAGGAATTTACCGCTGGCTACCCCAGGAAGGATTTGGTGGGATTCATTTTTAATTGATTTGCCTGCATGATATCGAATACTGTCTTCCGATCTGCTATGTGGTTACCTTTGGCATGGTTTTTTACTGCAATGTCATCGACGTAGCATTCCATTGTTTTGCATATACGCTCGTGAAAAATTACATTCATAGCTCTCTGTAGGTCCCGCTCTGATACCAATTGTAAGATCTAAAAATTACGTCAACACTCAAACAAAAATATTAGAGTTAAATAAAAGAACTTGCAAGTAAGGAAATAATCACAGAAAGTAAATCAAACGCAAACACTTGTGATTTATCCTGGTTCGTTCCACTTGACCTGCATCCAGTCCCCAAGCCACCCGCTTGAGATTTTCCTTTAACCTTTTATTTTGTACACCCAAAATCAACACTTTGTATACACTTGATAAATCTCCTTTGCCAAATGTATATAACTCTCCTTACAACCAAAAAGACACAACACCTTGTACATCCTCTCTTCAACCCGAAGACGCTCTTGTATAATCTTTCTCTTTGAGTGAATACAATCAATCCTATAAGCCTTGAATCTGTATGTGATCGTGAACAAGGACTCTTATAGGTGGACTCTCAAAAATCTTCACTAAAGGATTGGAATTTGAGTGAATAATTGAAAGTAGAAACAATTTTCTAAAAAATAGATTTTTGAATAGAGTTTTTGGGCAAAAACTATTGATATGAATTGGTATTTTTAGCCTAGGACAACATCCCTATTTATGGCTGAAATCTATAATCAGTTAGGGTAGTTATCAGGACAAATTTGAATATTGAAACGTTGGATAAAACACCAGAAATCAAAAACTGTCTAACAGTCAGAAACTGCCATTAGTCGTCTTAGGGTTGGGGGTTAGTCGACTAGGGAATTGATTTTTGCCTAGGTTAGTCGACTTATAAAGGGGGCAAGTCGACTAGGGTATGGCTGATATAAGAGACATATTTCTGGAAACTGAATTTAGTCGACCAGTAGAAAGTATAAGTCGACTAGGACATATATTAGTCGACTATAAGAACTCATAAGTCAATTAATAGTGCATACAGATCAAAAATAGAAAGTTGGTATGTATCTTAGGCAAAACTAAGTCGACTATAGTATCGGGTAAGTCGACTATAGGTGCAATTAGTCGACTAACCAAGAGTCTAAGTTGACAATATGGCTTATTATGTGTGTATGTGTTCAAGGCTTTTAGCATCCTAATAAACAATACAATACACATCCATAGCCATTATCCTTGGGAAGTCTTGAGCATGTAGAACGCTGTATAAGCTTGTGAGATAGAGCTCCAATGAAATGGCTTCATAAATGTATCATCAGAATCAAGTTCCAACATTCACCCCCTTTTTGATGATGACACTTTGTGTGCATGAAAACTCCCCCTGCAGAGAATATGTTATATGTTCTCCCCCTACATAGAATAGGTTATAACAAATATAGAAAAACATGTGTTCTCCCTGCAAAAAATATATCATAACACACACACACATATATATATATGATAAATGTTTGAAATATTTTTCTTATCAAACTTTTTATATGGTACCTGAAAGATAAACATTAGAATGGTACCAATCATTTATAAGATCAAAGCATTAACCTTTAGGAATTCAACCCCAATTTGAATTTGGTTTCCATCTGTTAGTATACATATAATTGCATGAATTACATATAGAAAGTATGTATGATGCAATATAAGTATTTTTATCAAGAATGCTTAAGTTTTTAGGAATCCATATAAACTTGTTCTTAATTCTTTTTGAAATAATATCAGTTTTTCTTTTCACAAAAGAATTATATGGATTATGATTTTTTTTACTAACATGTGTAGATTTTCCACTTTGATTTAAGAATCCAAGACCATTATGATTATGTGACATCTTTTGATATGATACATTTAACTTTTTTTTTCTTGATTAAATTTAGTCACATTTTTTAAAATCTCTTCATACTTCATTTTGAAATTTGACATGTCTTTATCTAAAATAGAAATTCTTTCATTTAAAGACATGGTTTCTTTTTTAAGCATTACATTTTCTTTTATAAAATTCTCAATATCCTTTTTCAATGATGATATTACTTTTTCAAAATCATCTTTTTGAGATTTATAGAAGAAATTTGAGAAATATAACATGAATTTTCTATGATAAGTTCTTTGACAAAACTTTATTCTTTATCTTTTCATTCTTAAGATCATTGTATAATTCATGAAATGCATCTAAGAGTTCAGTATACTGTACCTCATCTTCTTCTTGAGCCATGAAATAAATGTTGGCATGTTCAGTGGCTTCTTCCTCGTCAGAGGAAGAGGAATCACTATTCTCCCATGATGCTTGATAATCTTTCTTCTTTTTGAACTTTTTGCTCTTATATTTACCTTTGTTTTTGAGCAATGGGAAATCCTTCTTCATATGGCCTATTTTATTACAATTAAAACATTTAAACTTATCTTACTTCAAGAACTTTCTGAGCTTTCTTGAGAGCATTGCCATCTCCTCTTCATCGTCATCTGAATTGTTCGTGTCTGAGGATGCATGGAAGGCAAGTTCTTTCTTCTTTGAGAAAGGTTGTTGTTCATCCTTCTTTCTATCTTCTAGTTGTACTTCATATGCCATTAAATTATCAATGAGGTTTTCTAATGACATAGTGGAGAGATCATTTACTTTTTTGATTGCAGTTGTCTTCTTCTCTCAATCTGATGTGAGTGCATGAAGGATCTTGCAAACTTTTTCGATTTGGGTGTATTTCTTTTCAAGGGATGCTAAGGAATTTGTTATGTGGTATACCTTTTAACCATTTCTGAGATTATTTTAGTCTCCTTCATTTTGAAGAGTTCAAACCTGTGGATAAAAATAGAAATTTTAAATTCTTTAACCTTATTTGTGCCTTCATGTGTTACCTGTAGAGTGTGCCAAATTTGATTTGCAGATGTGGCTGTTGACACACGATTGAATTCTTTTTTTGTTAAGGCACAGAATAATGTATTCATAGCTTTGGCATCAAGATTCGCATTCTTCTTTTGATCATCACTCCAAGCGCTATAATTGGTAGTCAGTTTGGTGTATGCTGCTTCTACTATATTCCATAGTTCGTAGTTGAGCGATTGTAAGTAAATCTTCATTCTACACTTTCAGTACTTGTAGTTCGATCCATAGAATAGTGGTAGACGTTGTGTAGAATGTCCTTCTCTGAATTGCGATGAAGGAAACTCCGGTGCCATCCTTGTAGGTTGTTGACTGGGTATGCAGGGCTCTGATACCAATTGTAGGCCCCGCTATGATACCAATTGTAGGATCTAAAAATTACGTCAACACTCAAACAAAGATATTAGAGTTAAATAAAAGAACTTGCAAGTAAGAAAATAATTCACAGAAAGTAAATTAAACGCAAACACAAGTAATTTATCCTGGTTCGGTCCTCTTGACCTACATCCAATCCCCAAGCCACCAGCTTGACATTTTCCTTTAACCTTTGATTTTGTACACCCAAAATCAACACCTGGTATACCACTTGACAAATCCCCTTTGTCAAATGTATACAACTCTTCTTACAACCAAGAAGACACAACACCTTGTACAACCTCTCTTCAACCCGAAGACGCTCTTGTACAATCTTTCTCTTTGAGTGAATACAATCAATCCTATAAGCCTTGAATCTGTATATGATCGTGAACAAGGACTCTTATAGGTGGACTCTTAGAAATCTTCACTAAAGGATTGGAATTTGAGTGAAGAATTGAAAGTAGAAACAGTTTTCTAAAAAATAGATTTTTGAACAGAGTTTTTTGAGCAGAAAACTATTGATATGAATTTGTGTTTTTAGCCTAGGACAACATCCCTATTTATAATTATAGCTGAAATCTATGGTCAGTTAGGGTAGTTATCAGGACAAATTTGAATATTGAAACGTTGGATAAAACACCAGAAATCAGAAACTGTCTAACAGTCAAAAACTGCCATTAGTTGACTTGGGGTTGGGGGTTAATCAACTAGGGTATTGATTTTTGCCTAGGTTAGTCGACTTATAAAGGGGGCAAGTCGACTAGGGTATGGCTGATACAAGAGACATGTTTTTGGAAACTGAATTTAGTCGACCAGTAGAAAGTATAAGTCGACTAGGACATATATTAGTCGACTATAAGAACTAATAAGTCGACTAATAGTGCATACAGATCAAAAACAGAAAGTTGGTATGTATCTTAGGCAAAACTAAGTCGACTATAGTATGGGGTAAGTCGACTATAGGTGCAATTAGTCGACTAACCAAGAGTCTAAGTCGACTATATGGCTTATTATGTGTGTATGTGTTCAAGGCTTTTAACATTCTAATAAACAATACAATACACATCCATAATCATTATCCTTAGAAAGTCTTGAGCATGTAGAATGCTGTATAAGCTTGTGAGATAGAGCTCCAATGAAATAGCTTTACAAATATATCATCTGAATCAAGTTCCAACACTCTCTGGTACGTTGCCCTCGAGTTCTTTAATCCGAAGGGCATGACAGTATAGCAATACACCCCAATGGCATACTGAAAGATGTATGCTTTTCTCATCAGGGTACATCATAATTTGATTGGATCCCGAGAATCCATCCATGAAGGATATCTGTTCAAACCCACAAGTATTGTCGATCATGACATCTGTGATTGGAAGGGGAAATTCATTTTTAGGACAGGCCTCATTTAGATCGCGAAAATCAATGCAAATCTAGATCTTCCCATTTTTCTTGGTAACGGGGACGATATTGGCTACCCAATCAGGATGTTGTTCCTCCCTGATAAATCTGGAGTCTATAAGCTTCTTGACTTCTGACTGTATCGCTTCTATTATCTCTGGACGGAACCGTCGCTGTTGTTGTTTAATGGGCTTCGCATCCGGATTGAGGTTGAGGCGATGCATAGCCACTTGAGGATCAAGCCCAGGCATGTCCTCGTAGTTTCAAGCGAAGACATCTATATAATCTCGCACAAGAGATATTAGATCTTCCTTCTCGGAGGGTGATAAGCTTTCGCTTGCAAAGATGGGCTTAGGATTAGCATCATCTCCCAGATTATTCTGGGTAACCTTACCTCCGTGGGTGGTTCCGTTGTTCGAAGTGAATATCCCAGAGAGTGTTTAGATGTTTGATCTAAGGATCTGTATCCGACTGGATCAGTTCTTCATTTTCATCTACCAGGTGACTTGTTAAAACCATGTTTACTAAAGTTCTTTGAAGACGTTGTCGACACTGACATCTGACTCCCACGATGATGTGCCCGACGAGTGATTATGATATGATGACTCTTTAGACTTAGAGGCTGACGGGATTGGAGTTGACACATAACCCAACCCCCTACGAGTTTGATGATAATAATCAGGGGCTTTCCCTTTTGGAACGAAAGATCGAAGTAACGTTCTTCTTCCTTTGCCAAAGTTCAAACCAGAACCACTTATTAGGTCATACCCCATGTTCTCCATCATTCTGAGTACATTTGGCTCATAATAGGAGAATTGAGGGGATTCATTCTCACTTTCTGAGTCTTCGTGAGGCATCAATTCGGACTCGATTCTTTCAAAAAGAATTAGTTTTTGGCCTTTGCGTCTTACTGGACCTCGAATAAAGATCCTTGCGCTTCATTGACGCCTTGATATGCCGTGAGGGATAACTTCATTGGTACATGCAATGATGTCAGGGCATCTATTGCCAACCAGGGGTCATCACCTACATCGGTACTAGTGTTTGATAGCATGAAATCAAAAGCAAACACCGAAAGGTAAGTCAAATCTAATTCTTTATTAACGTACCACTCTCCTACATCATTGGCGGTGTTATTAACATCGAGCTTATTGATGCTCGTTACAATTGGATTCAGTTCCCAAAGGCATTCTTCTTCTGCACTAGTTCAGTGTCAGCTTCATTGCCAGAGTCTAATTCCTCTGGTTGGGGATTCTTGTCTACCTCCAGAGAATCCTGGTATAGGAGGAAGTCTGTGAAGTAGTCTCTACCCCCTTAAACGGATGCCTTTCGGCGATCAACGTTCAGACTTTCCAACCTCCGTCAATATACTTCATGACTTGATGGAGAGTGGAAGGGATAATGGAGTTATGATGAATCCACGGTCGTCCCAGCAGCAAATTGTACGAAGTGTCGGTGTCAATCACATAGCACGTCACTTCAGATCTCATGTCCCCAATCTGATAATTGAGTTTGATCTTCCTCATGGGCGCGTACCATTGGCGTTGAAACCATAAATGGTAGTTTGGGTGGCGCTCAATCGGTGGGTGGGGATCCCTAAGTGCTGCATGACCCAAAGAGGCAAATGCTCAACGCGGATCCTGGATCTACCTGAATACGGCTCACTTCAGACGATCCAACGTACCCTGTGAAGTAATAGGCCTATCAAGTTTCCCTTTAACCTGCATGTCATCTGGTGTGAAAGTGATGCAGGGGGCGTTTTGAGAGGCGTGGAGGCAGTCCTCTTTATCTTCCTCCCGTGGTTCAACCGAAATCTGAGCCATGAAGACTTCAGCATCAGCTAGAACTTCTCTCAGAGCTTCTCTTGTTGACTTTAATAGTCTCAGGAGCTCGTAAAGGGTGATCCTAGCCAGGATGTTGGCCAGTTGAGCCAATACATCAAAGCGGTAAGGCACTAAAGTTCCTTCTTCTTTGTCCTTCGGGAGGGCTTTGGCGTGCCGAAGCTCCTTCTGCTTCTCCGCAGGTTGCTTCGCGGATGGCTTGGTTGGCTCTGAAGTAGGTCCAGGCGGATTTGCCACCAACTCGTTGTATTTCTTCAAATACGACTGACCCCAACGGGTTTCAGCCACGAGCAGTGCATTCAACTCTGCGGCATGGACGATTGTCTCCTCCTCTGCGTCAATTAGTGAGGGAACATTAGTCTCTGCTTCCCAGGAGGAAGCGCATACCACATTGCAAGGTGAAGTTTTTGCCTTGCCTTTAGACTTCCTGTTGGTTATAGTAGTCCACTGTTGGCCTTCCACAAGGTCGGGATGAACCCACATGATCCCTCCCTAAGGAGTAGGGATATGCACGAGACCTTTCTCCTGCTGGTGATGCGGGTCTGTATTGATCATTCTTAGTTCCTTTTTAGGGATGGGAACTACTCTGGTCGGTGTTGGAGGTTAGTTTTCGAACTGAAGATATGACGTCATGTTAACTATCACTTTCTTCTGCTCTGGACGGAGCTTGAGTACTTTCACATCAATCAGAGCTTGAAGGATATCTTTAAAGATATAACAGCTCTTAGTAAGGTGTCCCAGCATCCTATGATACAGGCAGTAATTGGGATTGTTGGTCTTACCGACCTCCTCGGGACGTCTAGCTTCAAGAAGCTTCAATCTGTTGCTCTTATTGAGTAACTTGAATAACGAATCGACGTGCTCGTCCTTGAAGGAGTACTGCCTATTGACACGCGGCTGACTTGAAGAACCGCCCCCTCTGGTCGGCTGAGGTTTAATAGGAGATTTTGTCTCTGTTGCCAATGTATCCTTCCTTTTAGATTGGAAAGATACTTCTAGCGTACGCTTTGTCAACTATTCGGGTTTGAGCTTATTTTCTTCTACCTTAACCCTAGCGACAATCTCTTCTGCATGTTCAGTTTGCTGGACCAACTGCTTCCAGGTGCGGCTTTCAGCAACTCCAATCTGGGCTAGGAGTGAAGTTTACAAATTGTGACGGCATGTTTCCACTAGGGTGGCCTGGGTCATACTGCTAGGGTAGCGGAGCGCCATGTTCTGAAACCTCTCTACATATGCTTTGACCGTCTCTCCTTTTTGTTGTTTTGTTACCGGAGGGTTGGCATGGTGACCTCCGAGTCGTCTTTGAAGAAGCGTGTAAGGAAAAGCTTCTCCAAATCACCCCAGTTTTTGATGGAGCCTTCTGGGAGTTTCATGAACCATTTAAAGGTGAGTGCCTTTAGAGTGTCGATGAACAAATGTGCCAAGATGGCATCGTTTGCTACTATGTTCCCTATCTGGAACTTGAAGTAGTAGATGTGTTGGTTCGATGATCCTTTGCCGTCAAAGGCCTGTAGGGTCGAAGCTTTGAATTTAGGAGGGTAGTGGACAAGATCCCACTCAGCCGGGTATGGTCGGACCACTCCTGCTTCTTGGAGGCCTTTCCGATTGGTGAGGGCTTCAAGACGTTGCTCCAACTTATTCATTCTTTTAGAATGGGTGCTCCCATTCTCTGAATTGCCTCCTTCTTCGGATGGAGGCTTGGATGACTCAGAGTTAGGCTGTTCCTCCTCCTCGGTATGCGCAGGAGATGAGTTCTCCCCTTCCTTCCGTTTGCCTTTAGACTTCTTAGAAGGAGTTTTGGGTACCGGCCTTCTCCTGCCCTCAAGCAATTGTGAAAGCATTTGCTTGAGGGTTTCAATAGATTCTTGTTGGGCGTGAATCATATCGAGTTGTTCTCTCTGGGCCTGGGCTTACTGTTTAAGGCGCCTGGCCATCTCCTCAGGAGTGTTTTCCATATACGCGAAGGCTTTCTTCTATATAGAAGAGTTCGAGGCCTGTGATTCCACAATGGCAGAGTGTGACTTACTTGCTTCAATGCCCCGGGCTAGGGCATTATAGTCAATTGGGGCTACCGCGCTAGTCCGAGTGCGAGTATACCGGTACACTCCTTCGGTTCCGTGTCAGACTCGTCAGAGTTGTCTATCAGTTGTTTTCCCTTACTTCTGCTCTGTGTAGTGCTTGAACCCATCATATTCGCAGTGACTTCGGGGTACTCCATATTAGAGAAGGTTCTCTTTATGCGGGAACGACGTCTTTTGGCTAATCGGGAGGTTGACGTCAATCGTCTGAATACTGAGTGCTTGCTTAGATGTGAGCTGCAGTGACATTCAGAAAGCAGTGTTGTGATGAGCCATTCACAACAACATGATGGAGTGACTTGTTGAGCACTCCTCTTCTTCGTCAGATAATCCCTTAGATCCGTCGGAGGGGGATCAAAGAGACTATCCTTGAGTTTTCGAGGACTTTCTAACCTCTGAAAGCTAACCTTGTGTTGCGAATCTGAGATGCGGGGTTCAGAGACGTGGAGCTCATGTCTCTCGCATTTTGGATTTGAATCGCGGGTCTCATGTCTCTGCTGAGAAGATACGCGAACCTCGCGTTGCTGATTGTCGCGTTTGTCCAGCGACATTTGGGAAACGCGAACTTTCTCTGTCCCGTGTTCTGTTGTAGAGAAGCGGGTCTCATGTCTCTGAGAAGAAACGTGGACCTCGCGTTGCTGAACGTTGCATTTGAGAGGTGAAGCCTCAGAAACACAAGCCTCTTGAGCTTCACGTTTTTGTCTCCAAACACAGACTTCGCGCGCATCTGACGTAGCTCAGAAGGAACGCAGGCATGAGCCTTGTGTTATGTATCTGTTGGGCAGATAGTTATTCCAGCTTCTTGAGTCTATTGTCAACGTGCGCGTCATCTCTCTAGACGTTCAGCATTCTAGTTATACTGTACGGGTTGTTGAGAACCCTTGGTAACCTAGAGCTGAGGAAGAGGATGGTCGTGGCCGGGTTGACCGTCAACAACGTTGGCCTCGCGGGTCTCATGAGAGACGTTGACGTGGGCGTTACGTGTGATACGGCCTGCAATGATGCTCTCTGCATAGGCCATTTTCGGAGAAGTCTTCAAAGGGACCCAGGAGCGGATCTCCGAAGAGACTTTGCGGTACTACCACACCCTTGGGCTTTTGGAACCAGAAGAGAGGAACTCTTTATACTTTGCCTGGTCAAATTTCATGACAAGTGATTTGACCGTTCTTCCCATGAAGGTGACGTCACCTTGCGCCACAACTTGCTCTTCAGTAGAGAAAGTGATCCCTACCAGAGTCGCCATCTCTTGTTTGGCTCGGGAAAAATTTAGAGGATCGTAATAAAATTTCCTTGAATCAATGAAAGATAACAACAATCTCAAAATTTTGATTACAAGAGAGAGAAGATATTCAAGCTTAAATCTTCTCTTTGTTTAATGTTGGGTTCTTGATGTAGCGGTGGAAAGTGAATCTTATTTTTCGTTAACCAGGTGAACGTTACAATCTTCTAGGAATCTTCTCTTCGGACTATGGATGGAGTAGCACAGCTCCTGTCCAATAAAATCTCAAAGAGACTTGAGGCAAGAACAAACTTGTACTCAGCAAGTTGTTAGAAGAGTTCAACTCTTTCTTCAGTACTCCTCCGATTAAGAGAATCTGACCAAAAGTCCACTCTCAAATCTTTTTTATCGACTGATTCTGATTTTTTCAACCAAAACTTCCGACTAAAACTTTCGACCAAAACTTCCGACCCCTCTTCAGTAGCAAACTGAGCTATTTATTGGGGTTTCAGGGGTAAAATTGTCCCCTAAGAACCCTCCATAATGGGGGTTAACTCCCCTCATTATGTGGGCAATAATTGATCCAGTAATGAGGGTAGTTATAACTGAGACGCAGAGCTTCTCTGTAGTCGAAATGCGGGCTTTGAGCCCGCGTTTTGGATGTCGACTCCGAACCTTGCTAGACGCGATTTTCGAACTCTGTCAGATGCGGGCTTCAAGCTCTGCGTCTTGAGATTATAGCGATGTCGAGATGCGGGCTTCAAACCTCGCGTCTTGGCACAACAATGATGCCAGGACGCGGGCTTCGAGCTTCGCGTCTTAGTCATTACAGTGCAGCTGGGATGCGAGCTTCGACCCTCGCGTCTTGGTACTGTACTGATGTTGAGGCGCGAGCTTCATGCTCTGCGTCTTGGCATTACATGAGTGACTATAATTATCCTCGCGTCTGGAATATGGACTCTGTTCTCTGATGACTTGTCTTCAGTGAGTTTTAGACACTCTACAATGATAGGGTTTTGATGGAGGAATGAAGGTGAAAATAAAATAAAATGGAGATTGTTTGGAGTTGGAGTTAAAGGAAAAAAGAAAAGGGATTTAGGGTTAGGATTTTTTTGTGTAATGGTGATGGAAAAGGGAGTGATGGCCGGCCTTGGTGATGGGAAGGGTGTATTAAGTGGCTTGGAATATTTAGGAGGAGATATTTTGATGGAAGGGTGTAGAATGTAATAGAAGAATGGAGAAGGTTTTAGAATATGGTGGAAGAAAAAAGAAGGAAGAAAAAAGAGAAAAGCAAAGAGAAAAAAGAAAAAAATAATTGAAAGAAATTGGAAAAATAATTAGAATGGTGGATTCATCGGAATCAATCATGATGCGAAAATTTTCGAAAAAAATACCAGAATCGACTGAAATTCAAGTATCTCAGAACGACCCACAAAAATATTAAAAATTAAGATTATTATTCTAAGAATCATAATAGAATCTGTTTTAAGAAATTATCTATAATTTTCAAATTAAAAATCTTGAAATCGATTGCCGATACCAGTCGATACCAAATCTGGTCGAAATCTGTTAAACTCTAAAAATCTCCAAAAAATATATTAAAATAGTAAATATTATTCTAAGAAAATATGTGAAAGCGGTTTCTCAAAATTTGACTCCTTTTGTAAATTTAAAATCTGAGAATAAACCAGTGATCGGGGTGGAACTAGCACTCAAAAGTGTGTTTTATGTAAAATCAATGAAAAGCTCGAATGTGCTAATGTACCCTCGATACTTCCGTTATAGCATTGGCTCAACGGGTCGAATCCACAGGGAAGGGAGGCGATAGAAGCATTGACAGTTTCTATTCACGTTATTTGTTAACACTTCTTCTTTGTTGAAAGAATGAAAAAGAAAGTGAAAAGAAAAGGAAAAGGAAATCCAGAATGTGGTAGGTGAGGAGAGCGATGAAAATGTCAATGTAAAAACCAAATAGAAGAGTGGTTTGAAAAACAAAGTAGAAAAGGAGATGAAACAAGGATGAACTAAGAAGGCGGTGAAAACATCAATAGAAAAATGAGAAAAGAGTTTTGAAAATGATTTCTAAAACAAGAGAAAAGAAAACTCATGGCTACTAACTACTAAATGCTCCACTAACCATGCTAACCTCTTCATGATAGTTGCCTCACATTTTGATCCTCGGCCATCATTAATCCTTGGCTTCAAGAGACAATACAAAGCATGGCACATGGATGGTTCATCACATTCAAACATGCATCAAGATCAAGCTAACACAAGCATCACTCATTACACTACTAAAAAGAAAGCATGAAAATAAAAGAGAGTTAGCTTGGTTAGCAAGTTAGCAAGTTAGATGTTAGAACCCATCATCATTGGCCATCAATGGCTCTTGCAAGAACAAGGCCTTAATAGAGGCTACCCGATTCATGTGGATTATCAAGTAATTGGTTAGATGATTAGTGGTTAGTAGTTAGATTGCCATGAGAAGAAAAGTTAGCAAGAAATCATGTAGAAGATGAAGGAGATTACAATGGAAGAGAAAGGAGGCACCTTTACATAGACTGTCACTTTCTATTACATTAATCCCTCTCTATCTCTCTCTCTATGAATCACTTAGCCCTACTACAATGATCTAAAAAGAAATGAAAATACAAGAAATGAAGAGCACCTACCTACACTACTCCTAAAATCTGCACCTACTCCTAAAAACGAAAACTGCTCTCGGTTTGGCCCTCTGCAGGGGTTTTTATAGGCCCAGGAGGCTTCCAGAAGACGAGACAGGGCCACGCGTCGAAAATCGACGCGTGCCTTCACTCCCTTGCCGCGGAAACGCGGCTATTGCCATGTTTCCGTGGTAATACCAGGAAGCGAGATCCCTAGTTTTTGTCAGAACATTCCTCTGGCCTCGTGGATTGTCAGGGTATATTCGGTTTCTGGTAATTTCGTCCGCATATTTGTCTGACATGCACAGGAGTCTAGGTTCAATGAATCTTCTAGGTAATCCTTGGCTTGGCCTCCAAGTAATGCGGGATTAATTACCATAAAAGAGGTTTAATTAGGCTCTTATTACCCCTTTGCCCTTGAACTTTGGATCTACCTGCAATCAAGACCAAAACACAGTTTAGACCGACAATTTATTCATAAATCGGTGAGAAATGCGATATAATAATGCATAATTGTAGACTAATCACACCCCCACACTTATCTTTTGCTTGTCCCGAGCAAAACAAGAAAAGAAAACTATACTACAGATGTTATTACACCACTTTCGCAGGTGACGCGATTGCACTGAGCGTGTGCAACAAGCCGTTAAACCTCTAGGTAGAGGAGGAGTGTTGTCTCCTGAGGGTTTTCAGCGGATTGCACCCACAAAATCTATAAAGAAAGAAGACAAATGTTAGTATTTTGAAAACGCATTTTGAAAGAGAGACAAGTTTATGAAATATTTTTGCAAAAATATAAGTGATCTAAGGTCATAAGTCCACCACAAATCAATCTTCCTTAAACTTAGTCTCTATGCAAGATCTTGTCTTCAATTAAGGTAAGAATTCAAAATTGGATTGAATATTTTATCTCTCATAAAAACCTAGATAATATGCACTCTGTGATAGTGAAGATTTCTGAGATTTCAACTCTAACCATCAAGCCATTTATTTATATTATTTTTTTCTTTTTCTTTTTCTTCCCTTAGTTTTCTTAGGCTTTCTTAGTTCACCCATGTAGCGAGCCTATAACCGATGACTCCCAAACCAAACGGTCCTAGGGCACCAGATGAGAAAACATCCTTCGGGTTAAAGGACTCGAGTAAACAAGGCCACAAAACTAAGGGGGATTATTTGATTCTTTTGACCACCGTTAGGCGTGAATAATCATGCTTCTTGAGGCATAGTTATCCAGCTTAATAAGTGATGTTTTATATATATATATATATATATATATTTTTCTTTTTATTTACTTTATGGCATTTTAGGTCTTTGTTTCCATCCCAAAAATTGTGTAAGTATGAAGTGCATACTATCTAAGGCAAAAAATTCAAGATAAAATTATCTCCCCAATTTATCTTACTTAGCCTATAATTTTAAACAAGATCCATTATTTTGACTAGGTTTAAGATGTCATAATTAAGGCTTTCTTAATTTCTAAGATCATCTTAATTTTCCTAAAAATAGATCAAAACTTTATTTCTTATTTCAAAAAGTTTTTAAAGAAAGAGAAAATTCCTATACAAAAGGGAAGATTTCTAAAAGTATCCTAAAAGAAGTGTAAAAGAAAGAAAATCTAAAAACTATAAGTTAGTAAACCCTCCCCCACACTTATCTCATGCATTGTCCTCAATGCATCGTGATATATGTATGCATGAAATAAATAGAGAGGGAAGGAAAAATCACCTCAAGGTGGTGGTTCCGGTGGCGGCCTGATTGGTCCACGAAAGGCGGCCCAATCATTCTTGCGTGGAATCCTGAGGAACCCACCAGAGACCTCCATGATACAACCCACTAAAAAGATGTATGTATTTATGATTTTTATTAAAAATTTTACCCCATCTAATTTCCAAATTTTCAAAATAATTTCAGAGTCAAATTTATCAACAACCTTGTCCCAGAATGGAATGATTGATTTGGACTCAGAAAGTACAGGAACTAATACCGACTTAGAAAAAAGACTTAGGTCAAGTAAAGGTTCGGGAGTCGAGATCGGTTCAGGAAGTGGGTCCAAATCAAGACGTTGAAACTCAAGTCCACAATTATTTTCCCATGATGGAATGTGACTTTCTAATAGTGGTGATTCAAGTTCAGGAATGACAAGTATGGGAATCAAAATTGACTCTAAAATGTTACTCAAATTGGGTAATATAACAGGAGTCAATAATGATTCAGGAATTTGAACTGGATCACAAATTTGAGGATCAAAGTCACATTCCTCATTGAGTTCAATTCCACAAAAATGAGAACTTGCCATTTATCAATGGGACTCTCAAAAGTATGAAATTGGTCAAGTTCAATATGATCATCATGAATGATTGGTGATTCAATTTCACAATGGATTGGTACAGGATCCAGTACTGACTCGGGAAAAGGATTGAAATCAGGTGAAGATACTGGAGTCATAATTGAATCAGGAAGCAGAATTGAATCACTAATTTGAGGTTCATGATCATATTCATGCTCAAGTTCAATTTCAGGAAAAGGATAACTTGCCAAAATGTCAATGGGATTTAAAGTTTGGACAAGTTCAGGTGGGTGTGCAAAAATTGAATCTTGATGTTCAAAACGACAAGAGTCCTGGGTCAGATCAATAGAGTTTGGCATAGCTGAATTAGTCAAAGGTTGATAAGATAGAGTTTCCTCATTCCTATACATGCTAACCAATTGACTCAATTGTGTTTCCACCCTATTGACAGACTCAGCAGATGATTTTGGAATTGTAATATAGACTCCTGCAAGATTTCTATACTCATATCTAGATATGATGTATCTCCAAGTGGTTGCTCTAGAATGGGAGTATAAGAATCTTGGTTTTGAAATTTTTGTGAAGAATGTGAGTCAAAAGTGTGTTGAGACTGAAACTTGGACTCACACAAGAGTTCCTTACTCATTTCCAAGGCAGATGGTTGTTCATTATGAGGTGGTGGAACTGAGTAAGACTCTTGAAAATGTTTTAGAGAGGCCAATGTTTTGTGAAGTTGTTGCTCGGCCTCTTGTAGATTGGCTTCTACTCTCTTTACGAACTCAGATTTTTCTTCAATGGGAGGTTCAGAAAAAGGAGTATAGGAAGCGAAATTGGGGAATGAACATTGTGTAAATTGTGGACAAGGTGGATATTGTGGACAAGGAGGTTGAAAATTAAACTCTAATCCCCATTGACTCTGTGACGAGTTGAAATTATTTTAGAAATTATAGTCGTAAGAATGTGGGTATGGGTTGTATTGATTCGGATAAGGCCAACCCGGTGTATTTGATTGATGCATATTGTAAAGCGCCGGGTTGGAATTATCCAAATCAAATGGGGTTGGTGTGAAATATGGATTCATATTCGGATTGAAAGAATTGTTATTATTGAATGCCATTTCACAAACAAAAAGGAAAAATCAAACAACAAACAAAGAGAAAAGAAAAATCAAAACCAAGCCAATAGGAGGGTTGACCTAGACCTAGATGTCCCTAGGGGCCAACGTCTATTCAAATTTTATTAGGGCTTGGGTTGTGTGAGTGGGGAGATGATTTTTGGGCTAAGGAAGGGTGATGAAATCCCACCTTATCTTGTTTGGGTTTTGCCCTTAATTTCAATTCGTGCAAGTGTGCAATATAGACAAGAATATAACACAAAGCGATAAATCACCCACGTGTTTGTCCTATGTTATATGCAATGCCATATGTACATCTCCATCCAGATCACAACAACAGAACAAAATACAGTATATTGGAATTGAATTGACACGTGCCTAAATGCAAATGTCTAAACCGTTTTAAAGGCGTCCAAATACCGTATTTTAGTTCTTTTATTTATTATGGTGTGTAGGCAATCAAAGCAAGAAAGATAGCAGTACAAATCCACTAGCTATTACAATTCACACATCCCAGCACAACAACATATACAATGTTCACACAATGGCCGCGTTTTCGCGGCAAATGTCGCGGTTGCGCGACTTTTGTTTAGAAGCTGGGGCCCTGCTTTCAAGAGCAGGGAGATACAAAGCTAGCTTATGTTCTGCAAGATTAAGCGCCTGTAAAGAATGTCCTGCACACCAAAACAGAGAAGACAATGTTAACAAAAACGTGACATCAAAACCATTCCCTTCCCAGGCAACGGCGCCATTTTTTTGATCGGGGTGGAACTAGCACTCAAAAGTGTGTTTTATGTAAAATCAATGAAAAGCTCGAATGTGCTAATGTACCCTCGATACTTCCGTTATAGCATTGGCTCAACGGGTCGAATCCACAGGGAAGGGAGGTGATAGAAGCATTGACAGTTTCTATTCACGTTATTTGTTAACACTTCTTCTTTGTTGAAAGAATGAAAAAGAAAGTGAAAAGAAAAGGAAAAGGAAATCCAGAATGTAGTAGGTGAGGAGAGTGATGAAAACGTCGATGTAAAAACCAAATAGAAGAGTGGTTTGGAAAACAAAGTAGAAAAGGAGATGAAACAAGGATGAACTAAGAAGGCGGTGAAAACATCAATAGAAAAATGAGAAAAGAGTTTTGAAAATGATTTCTAAAACAAGAGAGAAGAAAACTCATGGCTACTAACTACTAAATGCTCCACTAACCATGCTAACCTCTTCATGATAGTTGCCTCACATTTTGATCCTCGGCCATCATTAATCCTTGGCTTCAAGAGACGATACAAAGCATGGCACATGGATGGTTCATCACATTCAAACATGCATCAAGATCAAGCTAACACAAGCATCACTCATTACACTACTAAAAAGAAAGCATGAAAATAAAAGAGAGTTAGCTTGGTTAGCAAGTTAGCAAGTTAGATGTTAGAACCCATCATCATTGGCCATCAATGGCTCTTGCAAGAACAAGGCCTTAATAGAGGCTACCCGATTCATGTGGATTATCAAGTAATTGGTTAGATGGTTAGTGGTTAGTAGTTAGATTGCCATGAGAAGAAAAGTTAGCAAGAAATCATATAGAAGATGAAGGAGATTACAATGGAAGAGAAAGGAGGTACCTTTACATAGACTGTCACTATCTATTACATCAATCCCTCTCTATCTCTCTCTCTATGAATCACTCAGCCCTACTACAATGATCTAAAAAGAAAAGAAAATACAAGAAATGAAGAGCACCTACCTACACTACTCCTAAAATCTGCACCTACACCTAAAAACGAAAACTGCACTCGGTTTGGCCCTTTGCAGGGGTTTTTATAGGCCCAGGAGGCTTCCAGAAGACGAGACGGGGCCACGCGTCGAAAATCGATGCGTGGCTCCACTCCCTTGCAGCGGAAACGCGGCTATTGCCGCGTTTCCGCGGCAATACCAGGGAGCGAGATCCCTGGTTTTCGTCAGAACATTCCTCTGGCCTCGTGGATTGTCAGGGTATATTCGGTTTCTGATAATTTCGTCCGCATATTCGTCTGACATGCGCAGGAGACTAGGTTCAATGAATCTTCTAGATAATCCTTGGCTTGGCCTCCAAGTAATGCGGGATTAATTACCATAAAAGAGGTTTAATTAGGCTCTTATTACCCCTTTGCCCTTGAACTTTGGATCTACCTGCAATCAAGACCAAAATACGGTTTAGACCGACAATTTATTCATAAATCGGTGGGAAATGTGATATAATAATGCATAGTCTAGACTAATCACTGGGCTTGAATATCTCCCCTCTTGTAAGAGGATTATTGATCCACTATAATTTTTTTTACTATCAAATAAAGAATTTACTCCTCGATCTTCAATTTTCCCTACCAAATAAGAGATGGCGACTCTGCTGGGGACCACTTTCTCTACCGATGAGCAAGTTGTGGCGCAAGGTGACGTCACCTACATGGAAAAAATGATCGAATCACTCATTGTCGAGTTCGACTAGGAAAAGTATGAAGAGTTCCTCTCCTCTGGCTCCAAGAGCCCTAGAGCGCGGTAGTACTGCAAGGTCTCCTCGGGAACCCGCTCTCTAATTCACTCTGAGATCCCCTCAGACGCAACTGGCAAGAAGGATGTCGTGGCTAACCGCATCATACGTAATGCCCGCGTCAATGTCTCCCACGAGACCCGCGAGGATAGCATTGCTGATGCTCAGCCTGCTCATGCCCGTCCTCTTCCTCAGTTCAAGGTCATCGGGGGTTCCCATCAACCCTTACGGTGTAACCGGAACGCTGAACGACGACAAAGACGACGTGCGCGTCAACTACAAGCACGAGAAGCTGGAACAACTATCTGTCCAGCAGATACAAGACGCGAGGTTCAAGCCTGCTTCTCTTCTGAATCACGTTAGACACGCGAAGTCCGCGTTTGGAAACCTAAATGCGAGGCTCACCAAACTTGCGTTTCTGAAGCTCCACTTCCCAAACGCGACGTTCAGTAGCACGCGGTCCGTGCCTCTCATCCGAGACATGAGACCCGCGTCTCTATAGTTATATGCAGGACCCAGAAGGCCTGCGTTTCTCAAGTGTCGCTAGCCAGATGCAACAATCAGCAACGCGAGATCCGCGTCTCTTCTCAGCAGAGGCGCGAGACCCACGTTTTAGAGCCAAAATGCGAGAGCTGCGTCTATCTTACAGGACGTGAGCTCCGCATCTCAGAACCCTGCGTCTCAGCTTTGCGATGCAAGGATAGCTCTCAGAAGCTGAAAAGCCCTCGACAACCCGAGGTTGATCTCTTTGATCCCCCTCCGACAGATCAAAGAGATTATTTGACGAAGAAAAGGAGTGCTAATCAGATCACTCTGTCTTGTTGCTGTGAACGGCTTATCACGACAATGCTCTCTGAATGCCGCTGCAGCTTACATACAAGCAAACAGTCAGTGTTCAGACGATTGACCCTAACCTCCCGATCAGCCAAAAGGTATCGCTCCCACAGGAAGATAACCTTCTCTGACATGGAGTACCTTGAAGTCACTGCAAACAAGGCAAGTATAAGTTGGAAAAAAACAACCAGCAGTCAGCTCCGATGAGTCTGACACGGAACCAGAAGGAGTGTATCGGCATACTCGCACTCGGACTGGTGCGGTTGCCCCGATCAACTACAGTGCCCTAGCTCGGGGCATTGAAGTAAATGAATCACATTTCGCCGTTGCAAAATCGCAGACTTCGAACTCTTCCATAGAGAAGGAAGCCTTCGCGTACATGACAAATACTCCTAAGGAGACGGCAAGGCGCTTTGAACAACAAGTCGAAGTCTAGAGGGAACAATTCGAGATAATTCGTGCTCAACAAGAATCCATCGATTCCCTCAAACAGATGCTGGCACAATTGCTTGAGGACAAGAGGAAGTCAACCGCCAAAACTTCTTCTAAAAAGTCCAAAGGCAAATGGAAAGAGGGAGAAAGCTCATCTTCTGTACATATCGAGGAGAAGGAGCAATCTGATTCCGGATCATCTAAATCCTCGTCTAAGGAGGAAGACGACCCGGACCATGGGAATATTCATTCTAAAAGAATGAATCAATTGGAGCACCGTCTGGAAGCCCTTACCAACCGGAAAGGCCTCCAAGAAGTGGGAGTTATCCGGCCATATCCGACCGAGTGGGAGCTTGTTCCATACCCTCCTAAGTTCAAAGCTCCAACCCTACAAGCTTTTGACGGTAAAGGGTCACCGAACCAACATATCTACTACTTCAAGTCTCAGACAGGAAATGCAGTAGATAATGATGCCATCCTGGCACGTTTGTTCATCGGCACTCTAAAAGGGCTTGCCTTTGAATGGTTCATGAAACTCCCAGAAGGCTCCATTAAAAATTAGGGTGATTTAGAGAAGCTCTTCCTGACATGCTTCTTTGAAGATGACTCGGAGATCATAATGCCTACTCTCCTTGCCATGAAGCAGCGAAAGGGGGAGTCAGTCAAAATATTTGTGTAAAGATTTCGGAACATGGCACTCTGATGTCCTAGCGTTATGACCCAGGCCACCCTAGTAGAAACATGCCGCCACAATCTACAAACTTCACTCCTAGCCAAAATAGGAGTTGCTTAGAGCCGCACCTGGAAGCAACTGGTCCAGCAAGGTGAATAGGCTGAAGACCAAAAGAAAACAAACCCAACCCGAAAAGTCGACAAGGCGCATGCCAGAAACATCTTTTCAATCAAAAAAGAAAGATAATTTGGCGACGGAGATAAAATCCCCCGTCAAACCTCAGCCGGTCAGGGGAGGTGGTTCTTCAAGTCAGCCACGCGCTAACAAGCAGTATTCCTTCAAGGACGAGCATGTCGACTCGTTCTTCAAGCTACTTAATAAGAGCAACAGATTGAAGCTTCCTGAAGCTAGACGTCCTGAAGAAGTCGGTAAGTTCGATAATCCTAACTACTGCCTGTATCATAGGATGCTGGGGCACCCCACCATAAGCTGTTATGTCCTCAAAGACATCCTTCAAGCTCTGATTGATGCAGAAGTGCTAAAGCTCCATCCAGAATAGAAGAAAGTGACGGTTAATATGACATCATTCCTTCAGTTTGGACAATAGCCTCCAACACCGTCCGGAGTAGTTCCCATCCCGAAAGGGGAACTAAGAATGATCAATACGGACCCACATCATCAACAAGAGAAGGGTCTTGTACCTGTCCCCACGCCTCAGGGAGAAATTATGTGGGTTCATCCCGACCTTGTGGAAGGCCAACAATGGACTACTGTTACCAACAAAAAGTCCAAAGACAAAACAAAAGCTCCATCCTGCAACGTGGTGTGCGCTTCTTCCTGGGAAACAAAAACCGACATTCCCTCAATAACTGATTCGGAAGAGGAAACAATCGTTCTTGCCACAGAACCCAAACAACCGCTCGTGAAAGAAACTCGTTCGGGGTGAGTCATATTTAAAGAAGTATGACGAGATGGTGGTAAGACCTCGTAAACCTACTACAGGGTCAGCCAAGCCCTCCACAAAGCAACCGGTGGAGAAGCAGAAAGAGCTTCAGTTTTCCAAGGCTCTTCCAAAGGACAACGCGGAAGGATCCACCACACTTTACCGCTTTGACGTCCTGGCTCAACTGGCCAATATTTTGCCCAGAATCACCCTTTACGAGCTCTTGAGACTATCAAAGTCAACAAGAGAAGCTCTGAGGGAAGCCCTAACTGATGCTGAGATTTTCATGGCCCAGATCCCGACTGGATCACACGAGGAAAAGGAAGAGGACTGCCTCCATGCCTCCCAAAATGCTCCCTGCATCACCTTCACGTCAGATGACATGCAGGTCAAGGGAAAACATGATCGGCCCCTGTACTTCACAGGGTACATTGGATCGTCTGAAGTGAGCCGCATTCAGGTAGATCCAAGATTCGCGTTGAGCATCATGCCTCGTCGGGTCATGCAGTACTTAGGGATCCCCACCCACCGATTGAGTGCCACCCAGACTACCATCTATAGTTTCAACGCCAATGGGACGCGCCCAATGGGGAAGATCAAGCTCAAATGCCAGATTGGGGACCTAAAGTCTAAAGTGACGTGCTATGTGATCGACGCCGACACTTCGTACAATTTGCTGCTAGGACGATTGTGGATTCATCGTAATTCCATCGTCCCCTCCACTCTCCATCAAGTTATGAAGTATATTGACGAAAGTGGGAAAGTCCGAACGGTGATTGCCGAAAGGCATACATTCAAGGGGGTAGATAACTATTTCACAGACTCCCTCCTGTACCAAGACTCTCTAGAAACGAATGAGAATTCACAACCAGGAGAACCAGACTCTGGTAATGAAGCTGGCACTGAGCCAGAGGTGGAAGAAAAGTTCATGTGGGAATTAAATCCACTTGTAACGTGCATTAATAAGCTCGATGTTAATAACACCGCCGATAATATAGGCTGTTTGGTGGGAGAAAGATCCTCATAAAATTTCCTTGAATCAAATGAAAGATTACAACGGATTAATACTCCGACTACAAGGGAGGGAAGATGTTCCTAATTGAATCTTCCCTTTGTTTAGTGCTGGGTTCTTGGTGCGGCGGTGGAAAGTGAATCTTGTTTTCCGTTGACCGGGTGAACGTCAGGACCTCTTGGGAATCCTCTCTTTGGATAGCAGACGGAGTAACACAGCTCCTGTCGATCAGGAATCTCAAAGAGATTGTAGGCAAAGATTAACTTGTACGCAGCAAGTTGTTCGAAGAGTTGAACTCTCTCTTTCTTTTCAGTGGAAGTCTTGATGCTTCTATAGCTCACAAGCGAAATTCTTTTCCCAGAATTCTCTGATCTACCCACCCCTTCTCCCTAGCAAATGGGGCTATTTATAGAGGTTTCAGGGGTGAACGTGCCCCCTAAAAATGCTCCATAATGGGGGGTTAACTTCCTCATTACGTGGGCAGTAATTGACCCAATAACGAGGGCAGTTATAACCGAGACGCAGGTTTCGACCCTCGCGTCTTGGTGCCGCAGTGATGTTGAGACGCGGGTTTCGACCCTCGCGTCTTGATGCTGCAGTGAAGCTGAGACGCGGGTTTCGACCCTCGCGCCTTGATGCTGCAGTGATGCTGAGACGCGAGTTTCGACCCTCGCGTCTTGGTGCTATAGTGATACTGATACACGAGTTTCGACCCTCGCGTCTTGGTGCTGCAGTGATGCTGAGACGCGGGTTTCGACCCTCACGTCTTGGTGCTACAGTGATGGCTATGATTAGCCCTGCATCTGGAGTTTGGACTCTGCTTTTTGATGACTTGTCTTTAGTGATTTTTAGACAGCCTACAGAACCCCTCCAAAGTTTTCGATATTCCGCGGTTGATTGGGACGGATTTTGAAACACTTTAGACTCTGGTTGAATTCATACTTCTCATGATTGGACTGACAATCATTCAAGATGCTCTGAGCTTGATCCTGTCTGGAATATGTGTTGGCCCAATGGCCTTCCACTCTAGTTTTGATGATGATCAACACTCATGTAGTTATGTTTACTAATATTCTTGTGTTTCTAAGTTTTAGATCATTAACAGGATATTAGTTGGTGATTAGCTTCAACAAGAGGTGTTTGGAAGCTATTCATAATGATTCCGGTGCCAAAGCTTAAAGATCATACCTTTGCACTTAGAGGATCACGCGTTTGGGATCGAGTCTACTTGAAGATGGAAGATCGACAAGAAGACTTAGGTATCCTAGTTTAGATAGAGTTTTTAGATCCATTTGTAAAGCTTAGTTTAGTTGATATGCTCAAGTGAACACAAAACACACACGTTTTATGATTTGATATTTGGTTTTTATGAATAAATGATCAAAACAAGTTTACATATGTTATATGTATAGTAGATGTTTTCTATTTATACATACATGCTTTAACTTGGTAAACAAACTTATTTTGATATCCCTATTCATGTTTGGAAAAATCAAGTTTGACAAAATACAAGGTTTTGTTTTTGATAAAATTTGCAAGACTCAAAAATGAATTGATATGTTGATATATATGTCTTGAAATTTTTATCGCAAGTTTGGTTATCAAAGTAAAATGATAAAACAAGTTTTAGAAAAACATATTTTTAGAAAAACAGTTTTTATTGTGATTAAAACTATTTTTAGATTTACTGTGAATTTATGGGATTTTTATTGAGTGAAAAGACCTATTTTCAAATCCCGTATCTGTGCAGAACTGAGGACTGGCTGACAGGCCAAGTCGGTCGACCGGACCGGTCGACCGCACCATAGGCCGGTCGACCGGGACGGTCGACCGACGTGCACAAGTCTGTGCACGTTTTGGAGTCTCTGGGTCGGTCGACCGGGCCGGTCGACCGAGATGAGAGTTCTGCTCTCAGGATGTTTCGGTCGACCGGGCCGGTCGATCGCTATTGCCCAACGGTCACATTTTTGACCGTTGGCGGTCGACCGGACCGGTCGACCGGCAGTCTGTCAGACTGCCAACTCAGCCTAACGGCTAGTTTTGTATAGGGGCTATATAAACCCCATCTCTTTGGGGATTTTGGCCAAGTTTTCTAAGAGAAAAATTTCCAGTTTTCTGAAGTGTTTAAAAGAGTTTTAAAAAGAGTTTTTGGGCTTTAAACTTCTCATCTCTATTTGTTTTGGGTTTTTGGAAAATCAAAGAAAGCTAGGGTTTTGGGAGATTGTATTGATTTGCTTTTTCTATCTTCTACAAGAGATTTCCCAAGTAGTTTTTCTTTGTTGCTTGTTTCCAAAAACACTTTGATTCCACACTTGAGCTATCTTCTATCCTAAACTATTAGGATCTTGTTTTTTGTGGAAAAAGAAAGAAAAAGAGAGTTTGTGGTTTTTGAACCACTTGTTGTAAACCCTCCTTTATTTGTTGTATCCCTCTTCGGTAGAGGTGATCGGAGTGGTATTGGTTTGCTCCCTCTTCGGTAGAGGTGGAGCTTGGTTGTGAGCCTCTTCGGTAGAGGTGTGTGGATTGGTTGTTGTATTGGCTACGGGCCTAACCCCTCGGTTGTGAGGAGGTTGTTGTTGAGAGAGGAGTTTGGTACTCCTAGAGTTGTAAGAAATCCTCTTCGGTAGAGGTTCCCTCGGTGGGAGTTGAGATAGTGGAAATCCTACACGGTGGTGTAGGCGGGGATGTAGAGCAAGGTGCTCGAACCTCGAAACAAATCTCGGTGTTTGCGATTGCTCCCATTGTCTCTCTAACTCTCTCTCATTTACTTTGTGCAAAGCATCATACTTCATATCATATCATACTTGCTTGTGTTGAGCATATTTCATATTGCCTTGCATTAATTCATATTGCTATATCCTTGATTGCTTGGCTTGATTGTGTGTGCACATTGCTTGAATTGCTTGTGTGTTTGTGCACCACCTATACTCATCCAACAAGAGCTTCACATAGCGCCTCAACCCATATCTAGGGGAATCAAGAGGAGTTAGTCCAGAGCCTCGCAAGGGGAATTCGGCTACACTTGTTGGATTGTATTAAGTGTGTTGCAAGATTTGCATTAGCTTCCGCATTTAGCGCACTTAGTTTGCATTTAGTTTCTTAGATTAGCACTAACACCTATTCACCCCCCCCTCTAGGTGTTTTTCAATATGGTCTCCGTGAGTGTACTGTGAAACCCTTTGAAGCCGCCAGAAATGATCGTAGCGAGTATCTAGATACGCAGTCTAGACCTCCCCAGTGCTCTGAGCTTGTTGTTGGTGTACTTTGAACCAAGGGTAAATAGTCATCTGCTTATGCTAGTGTACTGTTGAACTAAATTGCAGAAGAAAAGACTGAATGCAAGTCTTGTAGACGCAGGGGTCATGTTGCTTTAAAGACGCAGTCCCCACTTGGAGTGGGGACGCATCTATTAGTTTGCTGAAGAAACGCGACTCTTGTAGGGACGCGATCTTTGAGATGAAGACGCAACTCTCACTCTGTGAACTAGGTGCGACTTTGGCCTTGCTGAAGAGGCGCGACTTTTCGAGGAACGCGGTTTTCCATTAAACACGAATCCGTGTTGTGGGCGCGTTGCCACATGTCGGGCGGAATTGAAGGGACATCTTTACTTTGGCGCGCAAATTTTGCGTTGCATTTAATATGCACGCCACGCGTCAGACGGGGATTAGTCCTCGAGCCAAGCGCCGCGTATCTCTGGGGATTTCTGTGCCTATAAAAGACAACAGTCTTTCAAGAGTCATCATTAGACTCTTCTTCTTCGCCGAGCCTTTTAGGGTTAAGAAAAAGCTCAAAGCTTTTTCCCATTTCCACCACCTTCAACAGTGATTTCATGGTCGAAATGGCACCCAAGGCCAAACCCGCTTCTTCGTCTTCGAGCGCCGTCGCTCCGGAGATTCAAATGGGTGGTTCTTCCATGCATAAGGCCCCTATTTCAGCTAGTAAAATCATCTGATTTTGTTTCCGCCATTGAAGGGGCTTATAGAGTTCTTTCAACTCTTAAGTCCTTTTAAATGTGAACTGCCAACGCGGGCTCATACCCGTGTTTGATCTTCAGGCGTGGTTCTTGAGTTGATAGACAAGACACATGTTTGACGACCTCTGCATCCTTCCTTTATCAACTTGAGTCCATATCTTCTTGTTGAACGTAAGGCCTCATTGCTCAGAATGTTTCTATGTGTGGGGAGTTCAGACGCAGACTTCTTACAATTCTTGCGTCTTGTAAGATCAGACAGAAATTTTAATGAATCTCGCGTCTGAATCTGATACTTAGAAATTTTTCTAAGTTCTGGATTTTGAAACGCGGATTTCATGCAAGCCTCGCGTTCTTGAGTCTAGACGCGGATTTTGTTGATTTTCGCGTCTGAGCTCATTCTTGTGTTTGCATTTCAAGCACTTAGCCCTTTTTCTTTTAGATTTCTAACCAAGTGTTGTTCTCTTTGCAGTACGATACTCCTCCAACCCTTTGTCTAAAAAATGCCACCTTGGGCACGTAGGTGGCGCTGATCGTAACCTAACCTTCGTGCTTCAGAGAACTGCTCCTGTGACTACTGGTTAGTCGATGGAGCGAAAGGAGAGGATCTTCAAGGCCAGTATGGTGACCCTCCGGGAGATTATCTCTGATGGGCTGTTTGAGATGGATTCTCGCACTCCATTACGAAAGCCTGTCTTCCTCTTTGGTGACGACATTAATGAGGATGATAGGATTTTGCACGATGGAGATTATAAGTGGCTCAGTCAGATAGGGGATAGGAGGTTTTTTCTTCCCAATATGGAGAGGATGTATCCCCTGTCTTATCTTCAGCACATGTTCGTTCACCGTGCGATGGATTGGGATCTTTTCCGATTTATCTCCGGTGTCTCTCTTGGCAGACTAGGTGCCAAAGAAATACACTCTGTCGGCCACGGGAAAGAGGTCTTTGGTTTATTCCCCGGATTGGTCAGGTCTGAATATCCGAGAGGGGAAACCCCTCAGCTTGGCACCACCTTCATCAATCAGTTCATGAAAGTGAGGGGTGATTTTCCCGTCGACTTTTGTCTGCTCGGGTGGGTTCATTCTTCCAACAGATCCTGGTGGGGTAGGATGGTTGGATTTGTCCTTGTCGAACTTGGAGCTCTGCTGCAACAGGTGGGGCTGTACCACTCAGTCAGGGCTGTGCAGTATTGCCTCCCACAAAGTTTTCATAATTTCTATGGCATCCTGGAGCACTACAATCCTTTGACGGGCACATTTTTTACTCTAGTCGGAGAGATGGGGCTCGCTCTTCATGAGCTGTATGAAGTCTTGGGGCTTGTTATGGGAGATACCCCTTATGAAGAATATGTTCCGACTTCTGAAGAACTTCATCTCTTGAAGAAGGAGAACCCTCAAGTATATGAGACATACTGGGAAGTATTGTGTCACTTTCACATCTGCGGCCAAATAACCTCCTGGAGGACCAGGGGGGTTAAGCAGATGTCCTGGGCGAGTTACCTATTCAATGGTATAAATGAGAATGATAGCCCAGTGACCAGCCTGGCTCCTTGCATTGACGAAGAAATTGCTGAGAGGATCAATGCCTCTGCGAGCTCTTACACCACGGAGTCAAATGAGGATACTTTCAAACCTAATACGATTTTTGAAATTTTTCATCATCAGGCCCGAGTTTCCATTTCTGACCGGGCGCTGTTGGCGGGTGTTTTGATTAAGATTTTACCTGCACACAAAATAATGAAGTTTAGATTTAAGAAATAATAGTGCGAGGTTCTCAATTCGAATCCGCAGTAGCAGTGGCTATGCAGGTCGTGATCCTCAGGGAGGGACTAGCGATCGAAGCGTTTGAGTAAGTTCTCTAAAAATTTATCTTTTTTTAGTTATTAAAAAGAAAATAAGAAAATATTAGTTAAAATTAGTTTAGAAAGAAAACGGTATTTACAATGAGTCGGGGAAGAAAGAGTTGGTAGATGGTGATTTACTCTACAAAAATAAAAGAAAAGAAAAGAAAAGAAAGGAACACTAACCTTAGTTTGGTTGGAAAAACGTGAAAACCTTACATGTTCTACCTTGCTTAGGAGGCGTTCAACGCATAAACCATATGATCGAGCTCAGTCCCCTATTCGCATTATATCATCAAGCTGGGCAAGTAAGAAGTGATACGGATCTTGAAGAGGAGAACATCTCCATGAAGTATCGTTGGCACTCGCTAAGACTCGTTATACTTGTGCTTCGAAAATCACTTGCATGCTCATCAATCAACCAACAGAGATAAAAATAGAAAAAGAGAAGAAAACGAAAAGGAACATAAAGCAATGAACAAAAGAAAAATATTACCTTTATTGCTTTTAATCAATGGCAGAGAAGACGAAGGTACATCGGTGTCACGCTCAACATAAGCCTCTCTCTCTCTTAAAAGAAATAAAAATTACAAAAGAAAAACCTAACTACAAACTAGAAAAAACCTAAAAACCCTAAATTTGGCCCTCTGGCTCTGCCTCTGGACGCCCTTTACGGTTGCTCTGCAGGGGTATTTATAGGTGCAGAAGGTAGTAGAGTCACAACACAACTCTCCCACGAAAACCCGTAGTCAGATAAGACTGAATTGTCGCGGAAACGCGGCTTGGGCCGCGTTTCCGCGGCCTGGTGGCGGCGGCTGGCCACGTGCTTTCGCGCGTGGCCTCCCCTGCAAGTGTTTAGGGTTGAATAGAAGTCTATCCTTCCCTCTTCTTTAATATTTGCAACTTTGGCCCTTGTGTATTTGTAATTTTGACAATTAATATTTGCACTTTTGCACTTGGGCTTGAATATGGGCTTTTGGGCTTCTTTTTAGGCTTTATTTCTTTATTTTAATATTTCGAGGCCTGCACACAATAAATCACAAAATATTAGTAAATATGCAGAATTATAGATATAAATATGAAAATGTGATGGTAAATATAATGATAAAAATGCACTTTTCACTACCAATCACACCCCCACACTTATCTTTTTGCTCGTCCTCGAGTAAAAATCAAAGAGAAAAAGAAAAGAAAAATTAATCTAACCTAACTCACTTTCGTAGGAATCACGGTTGCCCTTAGCACGTGCAACAAGCCGTTAAACCCCTAGGTTACCCTAGAGGACGAGTGTTGTCTCGTGAGGGTTTTCAGCGGATTACACCAACAAAATCTATAAAAAGAAAAATATTTGAAATACTTTTGAAGAGACTAAGTAGCCTATAAGTTTTAGGATTATCATTTTTATTCATTCTTAGACTTAGTCTTTATAAAGTAAATTGTTATCCATTTTAAGTAAGGATCAAAATTGAAGTTGTGTATAGTCTTTTTCGTTACCAAAAATAATATGCATCCTTATGAATTTTTACTAGGAATTCCTTAACTTGGACTCTCATGCCTCTATATTTTTTCTTTTCTTTTTTTTTTAATATGTATAGCTCATCTAATTTTCTTTCGTGTAAGCATCAAGACTTCTTGAGGCCCTCATACCTAACTAATTGATTATTAGATGTGTTACTACATATATTATATTTCTTAGTCTTCTTAGGCTTTCTAATTGATTGATGCTAAACCTGCACAAAAAATACGAGATTATAGAACTTAAGAAAGAATATGTGCAAGTGCTCAATTCTTCCGCTATAGCAAGTGGCTATGCGGGTCGTGATCCACAAGGAGGGTTTGCGATGCAAGCTTTACGGTTCTTTATCGAAATCGTTAAGAATAAAAGCGAAGGTTCTTCTCTGTTTTATGTTATGAAAAAGAAAAAGAAAGTTAATGGTTAAAGTTAAGAAGAAAGCGAGAGATGAAGAAGGTGGAAAATCAGAAAACGATGAAAAGCGACTATGTACAATGAAGTGAAGAAGAAAGAGTTTGAGGAGGTGTTGATCTATACTAAAGAAGTAAAAGAAAAGAAAGAGAGAAAAGTGAAGAAATACTTACCTAGGTTGAGTGTTGACTTACTTGGAAACCTTTTTGCAAGTTCTACCTTTTCGCTCCGGAGGCGTTCAACGCATAGATCATAAACTCGAGCTCGGTCCCCGTGCACATTATATCGTCAAGCATAAGAAGAACGAAGTGATGCGGAGCTTGGAAGATGAGAACGTCTTCATGAACTATCGCTGGCTCTCACGTAGCTTGGTTATACTTGCTTTGGAATTCACTTGTACACTCAACAACAACAACCAAGGTAAAGTAGAAGAGGAAGACGAAACAAAAGAAAATACAAACATAAAAAAGAACTTTTACCTTTATTAATTGCAGAGACAATGGAAGAAAGGAGGAGGGTACATCGTCGGTGTCACTCTCAACTTCAGCCTCTCTCTTACTTACATGAATCTTCTTCTACCCTAAGTTACATACAAATTACATAACAAGAAAAGAAAAACCTAAACTACAAAGAATTAAAACTAGGCTAAATCCTAATCTGCCTTGACGTCCACTTTTCAGCGCAGATAATGGCCTTTTATAGGCATAAACCCAACAACCAGAATCCCGGGGAGGTCGGGGGAGTTCACGCTCCCCTAACTCCCCATGATTGCCGCGGAAACACGGCCCAAGCCGCGTTTCCGCGGCCAGGGTGTGGCCAGGTGGCCACACCCTGTTTGTGGGTCTCCCCGGGGTTTCTTCTGGCTTTATCCTTTTTTGGTTTTGTCGTTTGAGCTCCGAATTCTGACGAAATGGCCTTGGATTCTTGGCTTTAACCGATCGATTCTGAGAGGATTCTTCTCAACCGGTTTCAACCTCTTGATTTTTGTCCTGATTTATGTGTACGAATTAACTCTGATTTAATTCAGAATTTTGGTGGGCTTTTGGGCTCATTTCTCTTCATCTCCTTAAGGATTGGGCCTGCAAATAAATTAAACAAATAATTAGGACAATGCAGGCTTTTATTCTAAAATAAGTATGGAAATGTGACATTAAATATGCAACATTAGCAACCAATCACACCCCCATACCTATCTTTTGCTCATCCTCGAGCAAAACAACTAAATTATACTAAGGATTATTAGACCACTTTCGCAGGTCACGCGATTGCACTGAGCATGTGCAACAAGCCGTTAAACCTCTAGGTTTCTCCTAGAGGACGAGTGTTGTCTTGTGAGGGTTTTCAGCGGATTACACCCACAAAATCCATAAAGAAAGGGAAATAAAGAGTAGTATTTTCGAAAAGCATTTTGAAAGAGAAAAATATTTGAAATATGATTGTAAGATCTAAGCAATCTATAAGTTATAGGAAAGCCGAATTTTTCATTCCTAAACTTAGTCTCTATTGAAAAATTTGTTATCAATCAAAGTAAGGAGTCAAATTGTACTTCTCATCTAGTCTATTACTTACCCTAAGTCATATGCACCTTGTGACTGTGAAAATTTTGACTTAGGGTTCATTAACTCTAACTCTTATGCCTTATTTATTTTTTATATATATACTCTTTTTTTTGTGGTATTATTCCTTAGTTTTATTAGGCTTTCTAATCTGCCCATGTAACGAGCCTTTAATCGATGACTCCCAAACCAGACGGTCTTAGGGCATCAGGTGAGAAGGCACCCCTAGGACTTAAGGACTCGAGCAAACAAGGCCACAAATCTAAGGATTTTATTATATGAACCTCTTTTAGGCGTGAATACTTATGCTTTATTAGGCACAAATACCTAGCTTAATCAGAGGATTTTCCTTTTCAAACTTGTCTAATCATCTTTCGCATAAATACTAAGGCTTGCTTAGGTCAAAGCACCTAGCTAATCAATAATTAGATTTGTTTTCTTTTTTTTCAAACTCATCTAATTATCTTTTGCATAAATACTAAGGCTTTCTTAGGCCAAAGCACCTAGCTAATCAATAATTAGATTTGTTTTTATATATATATTTTTTATAAGGCATAAGAATCTTTGTTTTTGAACCCTAAGTGTGTAAGTGTATGAAGTGTGCATATTTCATCAAGGTAAAGTTCAAGACCAAATTACTTTGACAAATTATCTTTCTAACTCTAAAAATCAAACAAATAATCTTATTTGACCAAGTATAAGAAATCCTAATTTGGATTCTCCTATTCCTTAAAATTAACTTAATTTCTTACAAAAATAAGTCAAAATATTGTTTCTATTTTTCAAAAAGTTTTTAAAGTAAAGAAAAATGTCAATTTTTTTTTTAAACAAAAAGAAAAGGAAAAGTTATGTTAGACCCTCCCCCACACCTATCTCATGCATTGTCCTCAATGTATGAATTAATGCATAGATGCATGAAAAAGACGACAGGGAAGGAAAGTGTTACCTTAAGGTGGTGGTTCCGGTGGTGGTCTGATTGGTCCACGAAACGCGGCCCAATCAACTTTTCTTGGGTCTCGGAGGAACCCACCAGCACTATCTTTAATATAACCCATTAAAAAGATATATCCATGAAGGATTTTTATTAAATATTTGACCCCATCTAATTTCCATATTCCATAACTAATTTCGGAGTCAAATTTGTCAACCACCTCGTCCCAGAATGGAGTATGAAATGATAGAACAGTTGACTTGGACTCAGGAAGGGCAGGAACTAATACCGACTCAGGAAGGTGACTTAAGTCAAGTAAAAGTTCAGGAGTCGAAATAGGTTCAGAAATTGGGTCCAAGTCAAGAAGTTGAAACTCCAGTCCACATGTATTTTCCAACAATGGAATGTGACCTAATATGGGTGATTCCAGTTCAGGAATGATAGGTGGAGGAATCAAAACTGACTCTAGAATATTATTCAAGTTTGGTAATAAAACAGGAGTCAATATTGATTCAGAAAGTTGAACTGGATCACATATGTGAGAATCTAGGTCACATATCTCATTGAGTTCAATATCAAAAAATGGAGAACTTGCCAATTTATCCATGGGATTTTCAAAATTGTAAAGTTGGTCAAGTTCAACATGATCCTCAAAGATGGGTGATTCAATTTCTTTATGAATTGGTACAGGATCCAATGTTGACTCCGGGAAAAGATTGAAGTCAGGTGAAGATACCGGAGTCATAATCGAATCAGGAAATAGAATTGAATCACTAAGTTGGGGTTCAGGATCATAATCATTTTCAAGTTCTATTTCAGAAAAGGAAAACTAGCCAAACTATCAATATCACTTGGAGTTTGGGTAAGTTCACATGGTTGTTCTGAAATGGAATCTTGATTTCCAAAACTACATGACTCTTCGGCTCTAACAGAATAGTTAGTGACATCAGGATGGTGGGAACGTAGAGATTCAACCATCATATCTATGTCACGATTACGAGTGTTTTGAGCCTGAGTCATGGCTTCAAGCATCTTTTCATAGTTGATAGGTTCATTGTTTTGATGAAAAGATGAAGAATTGTCTTGGAAGTGGTAGTGAAATTGTGAGTCCATCAGATTTTGGGATTTGTGTTTGGACTCACGCATACTCATTTCCATAATTGATGGTTTCCTATTTTGGACGGGTGGAACTGAGTATGAATCTTGAAAGTATTGTGGACTAGGTGGAGAAGAAGGACAAGGTGGTTGGAGATTATGCTCGGGGGAGGTGAATCCCCACTGACTCGGTGAAGAGTTGAAATCATTATGAAAATTATAGTTATTAGATGGGGGGTATGGGTCATATTGATTCGGATAAGACCAATCCGGCACACTAGGTTGGTTAAAGTCATGATATGCCGGGTTGGTAATATCCGAAAATGAACTTGGTGTGTAATATGGATTATTATTAAAGTTGAAAAAATTATTATTATAGTCCATATCACACAATAGAATACAAACAAAGAAAAACAAACAAATCAACAAACAAAAAAGAAAAAATTCTAGCCTAAGTTAGGGTAGACTTAGGACCTAGACGACTCCTAACTGGTTAGACTGTCCACGGGAGGTCTAATGTAGACTTTAACCACAAGCTAATCAGCCAGGTCAGGGCAAGGTTGGTGGGAGGTTTTCCGTCAAAGACGTTCCTTAATTAAATAACCACCAACCTTCGGGCTTTCGGCCCTCAATCCCTTTCCTAGACACTGATTTTGCAGGAGTTAGATTCCAACATTTTTCCCCCTTAGGATAATCTCCTAATTGAGTCCGAGATGTCCCTAGGGCCAACGTCTACTCAATTTTAGTTAGGCTTGGGTTAGTGAGTGCTTGGAATCTGATTTTTGGGCTAAGGAAGGGTGATTAAATCCCCACCTTATCTTGTTATGGGTTAGTGCCCTTAAAATAATTTTTTGCAAGTGTACGAGATATGTAAGATTCACTCAAAGCGATATAAACAACCACGAAGTGAGTCCTATGCTAAATGCAATGCATACGTACCTTGCTCCAGCACTCTTCAACAGTAAAAAATAAAGGAATTAAAAAGACACGTGCCTAAAATGCAAATGTCTAATCAATTTTTTATCTTTTCAACAAATATTTTACTGTTGATTATTAGCAGGCTTATGTTATGGCATATAAGAAAAATCAAAGTTGTAGCAAACTAGAATTTGTAAACTAAGCAGCCCTGCAAAAAGCTGTTAGTAGTCAACTCATCCTTGCCGCGGATCCGCGACTTTTGACGTGAAAACGCGGCAATTCAGAGGGCCCTTGGTCTCTGCTTTTTGGAGCAGAGGCCCAAGGCCACTTGTATGTTACTGCAATAATAATTTTCTGCTTTGCTTGCCCTGTAACCTGCAACAGAGAAGAAAATTCGTTTAGTTCTAAAAAATTTGCAATAAAAATTCAGATTTCAATAAAAACCGTTTTACCCTCCCCGGCAACGGCGCCAAAATTGATTGAGGCTAAACCTGCACAAAGAATACAAAATTTTAGAACTTAAGAAGATAAATGTGCAAGTGCTCAATTCTTCCGCTATAGCAAGTGGCTATGCGGGTCGTGATCCACAAGGAGGGTTTGCGATGGAAGCGTTACAGTTCTTTATTGAAATCGTTATGAAAACAAGCGAAAGTTCTTCTCTGTTTTATGTTATGAAAATGAAAAATAGTTATAGGTTAATGTTAAGAAGAAAGCGAGAGATGAAGAAGGTGGAAAATCAGAAAACGATGAAAAGCGACTATGTACAATGAAGTGGAGTAGAAAGAGTTTGAGGAGGTGTTGATTTATACTAAAGAAGTAAAAGAAAAGAAAGAGAGAAAAGTGAAGAAATACTTACCTTGGTTGAGTGTTGACTTACTTGGAAACCTTTTTGCAAGTTCTACCTTTTCGCTCTGGAGGCATTCAACGCATAGATCATAAACTCGAGCTCGGTCCCCGTGCACATTATATCGTCAAGCATAAGAAGAACGAAGTGATGCGGAGCTTGGAAGAGGAGAACGTCTTCATGAACTATCGCTGGCTCTCACGTAGCTTGGTTATACTTGCTTTGGAATTCACTTGTACACTCAACAACAACAACCAAGGTAAAGTAGAAGAGGAAGACGAAACAAAAGAAAATACAAACATAAAAAGAACTTTTACCTTTATTAATTGCAGAGACAATGGAAGAAAGGAGGAGGGTACATCGTCGGTGTCACTCTCAACTTCAGCCTCTCTCTCTTACTTACATGAATCTTCTTCTACCCTAAGTTACATACAAATTACATAACAAGAAAAGAAAAACCTAAACTACAAAGAATTAAAACTAGGCTAAATCCTAATCTGCCTTGACGTCCACTTTTCAGCGCAGATAATGACCTTTTATAGGCATAAACCCAACAACCAGAATCCCGGGGAGGTCGGGGGAGTTCACGCTCCCCCTAACTCCCAAGATTGCCGCGGAAACGCGGGCCGCGTTTCCGCGGCCAGGGTGTGGCCAGGTGGCCACACCCTGTTTGTGGGTCTCCCCGGGTTTTCTTCTGGCTTTATCCTTTGTTGGTTTTGTCGTTTGAGCTCCGGATTCTGACGAAATGGCCTTGGATTCTTGGCTTTAACCGATCGATTCTGAGAGGATTCTTCTCAACCGGTTTCAACCTCTTGATTTTTGCCCTGATTTTATGTGTACGAATTAACTCTAATTTAATTCAGAATTCTGGTGGGCTTTTGGGCTCATTTCTCTTCATCTCCTTAAGGATTGGGCCTGCAAATAAATTAAACAAATAATTAGGACAATGCAGGCTTTTATTCTAAAATAAGTATGAAAATGTGACATTAAATATGCAACATTAGCAACCAATCACTAATCCACCCATGTAGCGAACTTAAAGTCGGTGGCTCCCAAACCGGTCGGCTTTAGGGCACCAGGTGAGAAAACACCCCGCGGACTCAAATTCGAGTGAACTAGGCCACAAAAACTAAGGACTTTATTTTATTTAGGACTCACCTTTAGGCGTGAATACTTATGCTTCTTGAGGCACATGTATGCAGCTTAATTGGTGAAATTATTATTTTTTATAATAATTTTTTTTATAAGGCACAAGGTCTTTGTCTAAGAATCCTAGATATGCATTAGGTATGCACATTTCATTAAGGTAAAAATTAAGACTAACTAGTTATTCAATTCTCCTCCTATACCTAAAAATTCAACAATTTATTTATTTTGACCAAGTTTTTAGAAATCCTAATTATGATTTTCCTAATTCTTAAGACTAACTTAGATTTTTTTCAAAAGATAAGTTAAAATATTGTCCTTTTTATAATTTTTTTTAATTAGAAAAATTTTGGTTAGTTTCTAACTATGTTAGTATGTTAGTAAAGCCCACCCCCACACTTATCTCATGCATTGTCCTCAATGTATGAATGAATGCATATATGCATGAAAAAGAACAAGGGAAGGCAGAAGTTACCTCAAGGTAGTGGTTCCGGTGGTGGTCTAATTGGGCCAAGCGTTGCTACCCAATCAAGATAATATAGTATTTCACGGAGGAACCCACCAAAAATTTTCTTATATAACCCACTACAATGTATGTATGATTATTTTTAACAAGTCCACCCCATCAAATTTCCAAATTTCATAATAAATTTCAGAGTCAATTGTATCAACCGCCTTGTCCCAGAATGGAGTGTGAAAAGATGGAATGATTGACTTGGACATCATAGGTACAGGAACGAATACCGACTCAGGAAAGAAACTTAAATCAAGTAAGGGTTCAGGAGTCGGGCTAGGTTCAGGAAGTGGGTCCAAATCAATAAGTTGAAGCTCAAGTCCACAATAATCTTCCCACAATGGAATGTGACTCAATGTTGGTGATTCAAGTTCAGGAATGATAGGTGTGGGAATCAAGACTGACTTTAAGAGATTACCTAAGTCGGGTAACAAAACAGGAGTCAATAATGATTCGGGAATTTGAACTTGATCATAGATTTGAGAATCTAGGTCACATATCTCATTGAGCTCAATATTGTAAAAATGAGAACTTGCCAATTATCCATGGGACTTTCAAAATTGCAAAATTGGTCAAGTTCAATATGATCATCAAAAATGGGTGATTCAATTTCATGATGAATTGGAACAGGATCCAATGTTGACTCGGGAAAAGTGAAATCAGGTGGAGACACCGGAGTCATTATTGAATCAGGAAGTAAAATTGAATAACCAAGTGGGAGATCATGATCATATTCATGCTCAAGTTCTATTTCAGAAAAGGAAAAACTTGCCAAGTTATCAAAATTTGAAGTTTCGGTAAGTTCACATGATGGCACTGAAGTAGAATCTTGTTGTCCAAAGCAACGTGACTCGTCGGCTCTAAGAGAGTGGTCAGCGAAAGCAGAATTGGCCGGACGGTGAGAACGTAAAGATTGAACCATCAGATCTATTTCATGATCACGGGCTAATCTAGCCTGAGTCATGGCTGCAAGCATCCTTTCATAGTTGATAGGTGCATCATGTTGTGATTGGACTTGAAAGGATGAAGTGTAATCGTGATGAAGTTGTGAGTCGGTGGACTCACGCATAATCATGTCTGCGATTGATGGTAATTGTTGCTTGGAATCATGCATACTCATCATTTCCTGGATAGATGGTAGTCTATTCTGACTGGGTGGATCTGAGTATGAATCTTGGGAATATTGTGGACATGGTGGAGACGGAGGACAAGTCGGTTGAAAATTGGACTCGGGGGAATCGAAACCCCATGAACTCTGTGAAGAGTTGAAACTATTATGGAAATTATGGTCATAAGATGGGGGTATGGGTTATATTCATTCGGATAAGACCATTCCGGCATACTAGGTTGGTCAAAGTTGTGATATTCCGGGTTGGTAATATCCGAAAAATAGTTAGGTGTGTAATATGGACTAAAATTGGAAAAATTATTATTATATGCCATATCACACCAACACAATAAAGAAAAAGAAAAACAAACAAATAAACAAACAAAAAAGAAAAAAAATTCTAACCTAAGTTAGGGTAGACCTATGACCTAGACGACTCCTAACTGGTTAGACTGTCCACGGGAGGTAGGGTGCAGACTTTGACCGCAAGTTAATCAGCCAGGTCAGGGCAAGATTGGTGGGAGGTTTTCCGTCAAAGACGTTCCTTAATTAAATAACCACCAATCTTCGGGCTTTCAGCCCTCAATCCCCTTCCTAGACACTGATTTGGCAAGAGTCAATTTCCAGCACCGTTCCCCCTTAGGATAATCTCCTAATTGAGTCCGAGAAGTCCCTAGGGCCAACGTCTAGTCAATTTTTATTTAGGGTTAGGGTTGTGAGTGCAACGGAGATGATTTGTGGGCCAAGGAAGGGTGATGAAATCCCCACCTTATCTTGCTTATGGGTTATGCCCTTAAGATATTTTTGTGTACGTGTAAAGCAGTAGAAAAGTAATCACTCAAGAAAGCAGTAAATCAACCAAGAGTGTTTCCTAATCTATATGCTATGCAAACGTACCTTGTCGCCAGCACTCTTCAACAGAATTAAAAAATTAACATAGACACGTGCCCTAAATGCAAGAGTCTAAATTTTTTTTTTATTATCAACAAATGGGTTAATGTTATTAGTTAGCAGTTGCAGAATGATCACAGAGAAAATTTTTCACAGCAGTAAGCAGTATTTGCAATTCTGAGCAACCTGCAGAAAAATTAATTAGTAGTGAACTAATAGTGCCGCGTTTGCGCGGCACAGAAGTAGGCTCTGATGCTCAGCCTTCGAGGGCAGAGGCACAGAGTTGCTATGTGTCCTCTCTGCTGCTTTGTTTCCTGTTCTCTGTATCTACAAACAGAAAGAATAAAAAATATTTAGTTTGAGAAAATCGTGCCGTTCCTTCCCCGGCAACGGCGCCAAAATTTTGATTAAGATTTTACCTGCACACAAAATAATGAAGTTTAGATTTAAGAAATAATAGTGCGAGGTTCTCAATTCGAATCCGCGGTAGCAGTGGCTATGCGGATCGTGATCCTCAGGGAGGGACTAGTGATAGAAGCGTTTGAGTAAGTTCTCTAAAAATTTATCTTTTTTTAGTTATTAAAAAGAAAATAAGAAAATATTAGTTAAAGTTAGTTTAGAAAGAAAGTGGTATTTACAATGAGTCGGGGAAGAAAGAGTTGGTAGATGGTGATTTACTCTACAAAAATAAAAGAAAAGAAAAGAAAAGAAAGGAACACTAACCTTAGTTTGGTTGAGGAAAAACGTGAAAACCTTACATGTTCTACCTTGCTTAGGAGGCGTTCAACGCATAAACCATAGGATCGAGCTCAGTCCCCTATTCGCATTATATCATCAAGCTGGGCAAGTATGAAGTGATACGGACCTCGAGGAGGAGAACATCTCCATGAAGTATCGTTGGCACTCGCTAAGACTCGTTATACTTGTGCTTCGGAAATCACTTGCATGCTCATAATCAACCAACAGAGATAAAAATAGAAAAAGAGAAGAAAACGAAAAGGAACATAAATCAATGAACAAAAGAAAAATATTACCTTTATTGCTTTTAATCAATGGTAGAGAAGAGGAAGGTACATCGGTGTCACGCTCAACATAAGCCTCTCTCTCTCTTAAAAGAAATAAAAATTACAAAAGAAAAACCTAACTACAAACTAAAAAAAACCTAAAAACCATAGATTTGGCCCTCTGGCTCTGCCTCTGGACGCCCTTTACGGTTGCTCTGCAGGGGTATTTATAGGTGCAGAAGGTAGTAGAGTCCCAACACAACTCTCCCACGAAAACCCGTAGTCAGATAAGACTGAATTGCCGCGGAAACGCGGCTTGGGCCGCGTTTCCGCGGCCTGGTGGTGGCGGCTGGCCACGCGCGACCCTGGTCCGTCCATCTGGGCTTTTGCTTCTGGAAGTTTGATCCTGGCTCTTTATCTTGGGATTTAGATATAACTTGGGAAGCAAGTTACCTAGATCCCAAATCTTTTTCCACGAATTTCCTTCTCTTCTTTTAGCTTTTATCCTCATCCTGCAAGTGTTTAGGGTTGAATAGAAGTCTATCCTTCCCTCTTCTTAATATTTGCAACTTTGGCCCTTGTGTATTTGCAATTTTGACAATTAATATTTGCACTTTTGCACTTGGGCTTGAATATGGGCTTTTGGGCTTCTTTTTAGGCTTTATTTCTTTATTTTAATATTTCGAGGCCTGCACACAATAAATCACAAAATATTAGTAAATGTGCAGAATTATAGATATAAATATGAAAATGTGATGGTAAATATAATGATAAAAATGCACTTTTCACTACCAATCAGCGGGCTTCCTTATGCTATGGCTGAAGCGTTGTGTGGTGCCAACACTGCCACATGAAGTAATTGTTGCCGATGTGGTGTATCCGACGGTTTTGCTGGCCTACGAAAAGTCTATCGCCCTTCTTCCAGCAATGGTGGCTGGAATTCAAAGTGGATTACGGGCTCTGGTTAAAAGCCTATGCCAAGTGGAGACCATTGTCGACTCCAAGGGTAGACCAGAGGTTGACTCTGAGGGAAGGCCGAGAGTAAAGACCCCTAACCCCAGGATCGAGCTTCCATATACGTACTTGATGGCTTGGTACGTTATGCACTGCCCTTCGCTGATGACGGCGGTGCCTCTGTCTGCGGGGTTTGTCCCTTTTGTGCAGAAGCTGGAGAATTCGAGCTGGTCCAACTACTATATGTTCTACGTTCGGAAATGTATTCTAAATACTTCGAACTATCAGCTCGAGCGTTGTTTCCTTGAGATTGCTGATGCATTTTACGGGGATAAATTTTCCAACCTTGTGGGACCAGATGATTTCACAAGGCTGCCATTGGGAGTCTTCTGGTGGCTGATTAATATTCGGCCTGGGTATCTGCTCTTTCGGCAAGGGAACTCGTATACGATCGAGCCTTATATGCCGAGTCATTTTGCTCGACAGTTCGGCTATGATCAATTATATATCGGCAACCCCAATGCTAATCTCTTCTTCAGTGGGAATTTATTTGAGGGTGCTCGGGCATGGTACTATAGCATGGCTGGAGGAACAAAAGCTGTTTTCAGCTTGCCTCACAAGACGCCCAATTGTTATACTAGCCTCAGCTTCTGTACTTGGTACTCCCTGGCTAGAAAGATGCCTGGTTTCGGAATAAGTACCTCGTGCATTAGGAGCATCAAAGCGTCTTATAAGGACAAATTGGAGTCCAACAAACGCGTGCGAGGTATGGACGAATATCAGGCAACCGAGAAAGAAACAAGAGGGAAAACAGGGACGGGACCAAGGGCAGCAGCACCCAAGGAGCAGCCCATTAAAAAGAGTCGGCGGGCTGTGTCCAAACGTTCCCACGACTCTACTTCCGAGGGTGAGCTTATCTCGAAGAAGGCTAGGAGAGAATCAGAGGCTGAAGCTTCATTGCCCGAGGTAGTTCCTTCTGGTGTTGAGGAGCAGAGGGAGGACGAGGAAGAGGAAGAGGAGATCCCCCCTCTTCGTCCTCGTGGTCTACGCAGCAAGGGCCCCATGATCCTAGAAGAAGGGAAATTTGCAGGTGAACCCATCATGGCTAAAGAGGCTGAGTGACCCGAAGTTAACTTGGCAGGGAGGGATGACGTTGAGATCCCAGGGGTCTCAACTCAGCCTGGGCCTTCTTCAGTTTATGAGAGAAGGGTAGAGATGCAACAGCCCGGGTCTCCCAGTATATTGATGCCCGCTTCACGGTTGTCGATCCCAGCCCTACTACTGGGGTATTCAGTAGTAAGGTCTCGATTGCTGAGACCGCTTGTGTTGAACTATCATCTTCAACGTCAGAAGAACATGGGTATTATTTTGGCGAAGAAGTTGATTTCGGCGACGAACCCGCTCTTCCTGTTACGAGCAAATTTTCGCATATTTTAGAGGAAGAGTGATTGGTCGCTAATGTTACATATTTAATATCATATTTCCATACTTATTTTAGAATAAAAGCCTGCATTGTCCTAATTAATTGTTTAATTTATTTGCAGGCCCAATCTTTAAGGAGATGAAGAGAAATGAGACCAAAGCCCACCAAAATTCTGAATTAAATCAGAATTAATTCGCACTCAGAAAATCAGGGCAAAATCAAGAGGTTGAAAACTGGTTGAGAAGAATCCACTCAAAATCGATTGGTTAAAGCCAAGAATCCAAGGCCATTTCGTCAGAATCCGAGAGCCAAACGAAAAAACCACTTAAAGATAAATACAGAAGAAACTCCCGGAGAGACCCACCAACAGGGTGTGGCCATCTGGCCACACCCTGGCCGCGGAAACGCGGCTTGGGCTGCATTTTCGCGGCTTTGTTGGGGAGTTAGGGGGAGCGTTTGCTCCCCCGACCTCCCGGGATCTTATAGATTGGGTTTTGGCCTATAAAAGGCCATTCTTTGTGCTGAAAAGGGACGCCAATGCAGAGTTAGGATTTTAGACTAATTTTTCCATTTTGTAGTTTGGTTTTTACTTTTATGTAACTTGTATGTAGCTTAGGGTAGAAGAAGATTCATGTAAGTAAGAGAGAGAGGCTGACGTTGAGAGTGACACCGATGTACCCTCCTCCTTTCTTTCATTGTCTCAGCAAGTAATAAAGGTAAATGCTTTGTTTGTTTTCTATTCTGCTTTACTTTACATTTGTTTTGCTTTCCTCTTCCTCTTCTACTTTACCTTGGTTGTATTTGTTGAGTTTACAAGTGAATTCCAAAGCAAGTATAACCAAACTACGTTAGAGCCAGCGATAGTTCATGAAGACGTTCTCCTCTTCCAAACTCCGCATCACTTCGTTCTTGATATGCTTGACGATATAATGTGCACGAGGACTGAGCTCGAGCTTATGATCTATGCGTTGAACGCCTCCGAAGCAAAGGTAGAACATGCAACGGTTTCCACGTGAGTCATCACTCAACCTAGGTAAGTATTTCTACACTTTTCTTTCTTTCTTTTCTTTTCTTTCTTAGTTTAGATCACCAACCACCTCCTCCAACTCTTTCTTCTCCACTTCATTGTACATAGTCGCTTTTCATCGTTTTCTGATTTTCCACCTTCTTCATCTTTCATTTTCTTCTAACATAACATAATTCTCTTTTCCATTTTCATAACTTTAACCAGAGAAGAACTCTCGCTTTTATTCTTAACGATTTCAATAAAACTGTAAACGCTTCTATCGCAAAACCCTCCTTGAGGATCATGACCCGCATAGCCACTTGCTATAGCGGAAGAATTGAGCACTTGCACATTTCCTTTCTTAAGTTCTATAATCTCGTATTTTGTGTGCAGGTTTAGCCTCAATCAAATTTTGGCGCAGTTGCCGGGGAGGGTAAAACGGTTTTATTGAAATCTGAATTTTTATTGAAAATTTTTTAGAACTAAACGAATTTTCTTCTCTGTTAAAGGTTACAGGGCAAGCAAAGCAGGAAAATAAGTTTGCAGTGACATACAAGTGGCATTGGGCCTCTGCTCTAGAAAGCAGAGACCCATTGCCCTCTAAATTGCCACGTTTCCACGGCAAAAGCCGCGGATCCACGGCAATAAAGAGCTGACTGCTAACAGGTTTTTGCAGGGCTGTTAGCTTTGCAAATTCTAGTTTGCTGCAATTATTTATTTCTTATATGCCATCACAAAAACCTGCTAATAATCAACAGTAAAAAGTTTGTTGCAAAAGTTAATATTGATTAGACGTTTGCATTTTAGGCACGTGTCTTTTCAATTCATTTACTTTTACTGTTGAAGAGTGCTGGAGCAAGGTACGTATGCATTACATTTAGCATAGGACTCACTTCTTGGTTGATTTATATCGCTTTGAGTGAATCTTACATATCTTGTACACTTGCACAAATTGATCTTAAGGGCACTAACCCATTAACAAGATAAGGTTGGGATTTGATCACCCTTCCTTAGCCCAAAAATCACATTCCAAGCACTCACTAACCCAAGCCTAACTAAAATTGAGTAGACGTTGGCCCTAGGGACATCTCGGACTCAATTAGGAGATTATCCTAAGGGTGAAAAATGTTGGAATCTAACTCCTGTAAAATCAGTGTCTAGGAAAGGGATTGAGAGCCGAAAGCCCGAAGGTTGGTGGTTATTTAATTAAGGAACGTCTTTGACGGAAAACCTCCCACCAACCTTGCCCTGACCTGGCTGATTAGCTTGTGGTTAAAGTCTACATTAGACCTCCCGTGGACAGTCTAACCAGTTAGGAGTCGTCTAGGTCCTAAGTCTACCCTAACTTAGGCTAGAATTTTTTCTTTTTTGTTTGATTATTTGTTTGTTTTTCTTTGTTTGTATTCTATTGTGTGATATGGACTATAATAATAATTTTTTCAACTACAATAATAATTCATATTACACACCGACTTCATTTTCGGATATTACCAACCCGGCATATCATAACTTTGACCAACCTAGTGTGCCGGATTGGTCTTATCCGAATCAATATGACCCATACCGCCCATCTAATAACTATAATTTCCATAATGATTTCAAGTCTTCACCGAGTCAGTGGGGATTCACCTCCCCCGAGCATAATTTCCAACCACCTTGTCCTTCTTCTCCACCTAGTCCACAATATTTTCAAGATTCATACTCAGTTCCACCCGTCCAAAATAGAAAACCATCAATTTTGGAAATGAGTATGCGTGAGTCCAAACACAAATCCCTAAATCTGATGGACTCACAATTTCACTATCACTTCCAAGACAATTCTTCATCTTTTCATCAAAACAATGAACCTATCAACTATGAAAAGATGCTTGAAGCCATGACTCAGGCTCAAAACACTCTTAATCGTGACATAAATATGATGGTTGAATCTCTACGTTCCCACCGTCCTGATGTCACTGACCATTCTGTTAGAGCCAAAGAGTCATGTTGTTTTGGAAATTAAGATTCTATTTCAGAACAACCATGTGAACTTGCTCAAACTCCAAATTTTGAAAAAGATATTGACAGTTTGGTATGTTATTCCTTTCCTGAAATAGAACTTGAGAATGAATATGATCTTGAACCCCAACTTAGTGATTCAATTCTTCTTCCTGATTCAATAATGACTCCGGTATCTTCACCTGACTTCAATCTTTTCCCGGAGTCAACATTGGATCCTGTACCAATTCATAATGAAATTGAATCACCCATTCTTGAGGATCATATTAAACTTGACCAATTATACAATTTTGAAAATCCTATTGACAAATTGGCAAGTTCTCAATTTTTTGATATTGAACTCAATAAGATATGTGACCTAGATTCTCAAATCTGTGATCCAGTTCAACTTTCTGAATCAATATTGACTCCTATTGTGTTACCAAACTTGAGAAATATTTTAGAGTCAGTTTTGATTCCTCTACCTATCATTCCTGAACTGGAATCACCCACATTAAGTCACATTCCATTGTTAGAAAATACATGTGGACTAGAGTTTCAACTTCTTGACTTGGACCTGCTTCTTGAACCAATTTCGACTCCTGAACCTTTACTTGACTTAAGTCACCTCCCCGAGTCGGTATTAGTTCCTGTCCTTCCTGAGTCCAAGTCAACCGTTCTATCATTTCATACTCCATTCTGGGACGAGGTGGTTGACAAATTTGACTCCGAAATTAGTTATGGAATATGGAAATTAGATGGGGTTAAATATTTAATAAAGATCCTTCATGGATTTATCTTTCTAATGGGTTATATTAAAGATATTTCTGGTGGGTCCCTTTGAGACCCAAGAAAAGTTGATTGGGCCGTGTTTCGTGGACCAATCAGACCACCACCGGAACCACCACCATAAGGTAACACTTTCCTTCCCTTTCTTCTTTTTCATGCATCTATGCATTAATTCATACATTGAGGACAATGCATGAGATAGGTGTGGGGGAGGGTCTAACATAACTTTTCTTTTTCTTTAAAATAAAAAAAAATTAACATTTTTCTTTACTTTTAAAAACTTTTTGAAAAATAGAAACAATATTTTGACTTATTTTTGTAAGAAATTAAGTTAATTTTAAGGAATAGGAAAATTCAAATTAGGATTTCTTATACTTGGTCAAAATAAGATTATTTGTTTGATTTTTAGAGTTAGGAAGATAATTTGTCAAAATAATTTGGTCTTGATCTTTACCTTGATGAAATATGCACACTTCATACACTTACACACTTAGGGTTCAAAAACAAAGATTCTTATGCCTTATAAAAATAAAAATAAAAAAAATGATGAATAAGTCTAATTATTGATTAGCTAGGTGCTTTGGCCTAAGCAAGCCTTAGTATTTATGCGAAAGATGATTAGATAAGTTTGAGAAAAAAAATGAATAAATCTAATTATTGATTAGCTGGGTGCTTTGGCCTAAGCAAGCCTTAGTATTTATGTGAAAGATAATTAGATCCTCTGATTAAGCTGGGTATTTGTGCCTAATAAAGCATAAGTATTCACGCCTAAAAGGGATTCATATAATAAAATCCTTAGTTTTGTGGCCTTGTTTGCTCGAGTCCTTAAGTCCGTGGGGTGTTTTCTCACCCGGTGCCCTAAGACCGTTTGGTTTGGGAGTCATCGATTAGAGGCTCGTTACATGGGCAGATTAGAAAACCTAATAGAACTAAGGAATATTACCAAAATAAAAAAGAAAAAAAAGTATATATGTATAAATAAATAAGGCATAAGAGTTAGAGTAAATGAACCCTTAGTCAAAAATTTTCACAGTCACAAGTGCATATGACTTAGGGTAAAGTAATAGACTGATGAGAAGTACAATTTGACTCCTTACTTTAATTGATAACAAATTTTTGAATAGAGACTAATTTTAGGAATGAAAAATTCAGTTTTCCTATAACTTATAGATTGCTTAGATCTTGCAATCATATTTCAAATATTTTTCTCTTTCAAAATGCTTTTCGAAAATACTAACTCTTTATTTCTCTTTCTTTATGGATTTTGTGGGTGCAATCCGCTGAAAACCCTCACGAGACAAAACTCGTCCTCTAGGGGGAACCTAGAGGTTTAACGGCTTGTTGCATATGCTCAGTGCAATCGCGCGACCTGCGAAAGTGGTCTAATAATCCTTAGTATAGTTTAGTTGTTTTGCTCAAGGACGAGCAAAAGATAGGTATGGGGGTGTGATTGGTCGCTAATGTTGCATATTTAATATCATATTTCCATACTTATTTTAGAATAAAAGCCTGAATTGTCCTAATTCATTGTTTAATTTAGTTGCAGGCCCAATCTTTATGGAGATGAAGAGAAATGAGCCCAAAGCCCACCAAAATTCTGAATTAAATCAGAATTAATTCGCACTCAGAAAATCAGGGCAAAATCAGGAGGTTGAAAATCGGTTGAGAAGAATCCTCTCAAAATCGATCGGTTAAAGCCAAGAATCCAAGGCCATTTCGTCAGAATCCGAGAGCCAAACGAAAAAATCACTTAAAGATAAATACAGAAGAAACTCCCGGAGAGACCCACCAACAGGGTGTGGCCATCTGGCCACACCCTCGCCGCGGAAACGCGGCTTGGGCCGCGTTTCCGCGGCTTTGTTGGGGAGTTATTAGGGGGAGCGTTTGCTCTCCCGACCTCCCCGGGATCTTATAGATTGGGTTTTTGGCCTATAAAAGGCCATTCTTTGTGCTGAAAAGGGACGCCAATGCAGAGTTAGGATTTTAGACTAGTTTTTCCATTTTGTAGTTTAGTTTTTACTTTTATATAACTTGTATGTAGCTTAGGGTAGAAGAAGATTCAGGTAAGTAAGAGAGAGAGGCTGACGTTGAGAGTGACACCGATGTACCCTCCTCCTTTCTTTCAATGTCTCAGCAAGTAATAAAGGTAAATGCTTTGTTTGTTTTCTATTCTGTTTTACTTTACATTTGTTTTGCTTTCCTCTTCCTCTTCTACTTTACCTTGGTTGTATTTGTTGAGTTTACAAGTGAATTCCAAAGCAAGTATAACCAAGCTACGTTAGAGCCAGCGATAGATCATGAAGACGTTCTCCTCTTCCAAGCTCCGCATCACTTCGTTCTTGATATGCTTAATGATATAATATGCACGGGGACTGAGCTCGAGCTTATGATCTATGCGTTAAATGCCTCCGAAGCAAAGGTAGAACATGCAACGGTTTCCAGGTGAGTCATCACTCAACCTAGGTAAGTATTTCTACACTTTTCTTTCTTTCTTTTCTTTTCTTTCTTAGTTTAGATCACCAACCACCTCCTCCAACTCTTTCTTCTCCACTTCATTGTACATAGTCGCTTTTCATCGTTTTCTAATTTTTTACCTTCTTCATCTTTCATTTTCTTCTAACATAACATAATTCTCTTTTCCATTTTCATAACTTTAACCAGAGAAGAACTCTCGCTTTTATTCTTAACGATTTCAATAAAACTGTAAACGCTACTATCGCAAAACCCTCCTTGTGGATCACGACCCACATAGCCACTTGCTATAGCGGAAGAATTGAGTACTTGCACATTTTCTTTCTTAAGTTCTATAATCTTGTATTTTGTGTGCAGGTTTAGCCTCAATCAAATTTTGGCGCCGTTGCTGTGGAGGGTAAAACAGTTTTTATTGAAATCTGAATTTTTATTGAAAATTTTTTTAGAACTAAACGAATTTTCTTCTCTGTTGCAGGTTACAGGGTAAGCAAAGAAGGAAAATAAGTTTGCAGTGACATACAAGTGGTATCGGGCCTCTGCTCTAGAAAGCAGAGACCCATTGCCCTCTGAATTGCCACGTTTCCACGGCAAAAGCCGCGAATCCGTGGCAATAAAGAGCTGACTACTAACAGGTTTTTGCAGGGCTGCTAGCCTTGCAAATTCTAGTTTGCTGCAATTAATTATTTCTTATATGCCATCACAAAAACCTGCTAATAATCAACAGTAAAAAGTTTGTTGCAAAAGTTAAAAATTGATTAGACGTTTGCATTTTAGGCACGTGTCTTTTCAATTCATTTACTTTTACTGTTGAAGAGTGCTGGAGCAAGGTACGTATGCATTGCATTTAGCATAGGACTCACTTCTTGGTTGATTTATATCGCTTTGAGTGAATCTTACATATCTTGTACATTTGCACAAATTGATCTTAAGGGCACTAACCCATTAACAAGATAAGGTGGGGATTTGATCACCCTTCCATAGCCCGAAAATCACATTCCAAGCACTCACTAACCCAAGCCTAACTAAAATTGAGTAGACGTTGGCCCTAGGGACATCTCGGACTCAATTAGGAGATTATCCTAAGGGGAAAAATGTTGGAATCTAACTCCTGCAAAATCAGTGTCTAGGAAAGGGATTGAGGGCCGAAAGCCCGAAGGTTGGTGGTTATTTAATTAAGGAACGTCTTTGACGGAAAACCTCCCACCAACCTTGCCCTAACCTGGCTGATTAGCATGTGGTTAAAGTCTACATTAGACCTCCCGTGGACAGTCTAACCAATTAGGAGTCGTCTAGGTCCTAAGTCTACCCTAACTTAGGCTAGAATTTTTTCTTTTTTGTTTGTTTGTTTGTTTGTTTGTATTCTATTGTGTGATATGGACTATAATAATAATTTTTTCAACTACAATAATAATCCATATTACACACTGACTTCATTTTCGGATATTACCAACCCGGCATATCATAACTTTGACCAACCTAGTGTGCCGGATTGGTCTTATCCGAATCAATATGACCCATACCCCCCATCTAATAACTATAATTTCCACAATGATTTCAACTCTTCACCGAGTCAGTGGGGATTCACCTCCCCCGAGCATAATTTTCAACCACCTTGTCCTTCTTCTCCACCTAGTCCACAATATTTTCAAGATTCATACTCAGTTCCACCCGTCCAAAATAGGAAACCATCAATTTTGGAAATGAGTATGCGTGAGTCCAAACACAAATCCCTAAATCTGATGGACTCACAATTTCACTACCACTTCCAAGATAATTCTTCATCTTTTCATCAAAACAATGAACCTATCAACTATGAAAAGATGCTTGAAGTCATGACTCAGGCTCAAAACACTCGTAATCGTGACATAGATATGATGGTCGAATCTCTACGTTCCCACCGTCCTGATGTCACTGACCATTCTGTTAGAGCCAAAGAGTCATGTTGTTTTGGAAATCAAGATTCTATTTCAGAACAACCATGTGAACTTGTCCAAACTCTAAATTTTGAAAAAGATATTGACAGTTTGGCAAGTTATTCCTTTCCTGAAATAGAACTTGAGAATGAATATGATCTTGAACCCCAACTTAGTGATTCAATTCTTCTTCCTGATTCAATAATGACTCCGGTATCTTCACCTGACTTCAATCTTTTACCGGAGTCAACATTGGATCTTGTACCAATTCATAATGAAATTGAATCACCCATTCTTGAGGATCATATTGAACTTGACCAATTATACAATTTTGAAAATCCTATTGACAAATTGGCAAGTTCTCAATTTTTTGATATTGAACTCAATGAGATATGTGACCTAGATTCTCAAATCTGTGATCCAGTTCAACTTTCTGAATCAATATTTACTCCTATTGTGTTACCAAACTTGAGTAATATTTTAGAGTCAGTTTTGATTCCTCCACCTATCATTCCTGAACTGGAATCACCCACATTAAGTCACATTCCATTGTTAGAAAATACATGTGGACTAGAGTTTCAACTTCTTGACTTGGACCCGCTTCTTGAACCAATTTCGACTCCTGAACCTTTACTTGACTTAAGTCACCTTCCCGAGTCGGTATTAGTTCTTGTCCTTCCTGAGTCCAAGTCAACCATTCTATCATTTCATACTCCATTCTAGGACGAGGTGGTTGACAAATTTGACTCCGAAATTAGTTATGGAATATGAAAATTAGATGGAGTTAAATATTTAATAAAGATCCTTCATGGATTTATCTTTTTAATGGGTTATATTAAAGATATTTCTGGTGGGTCCCTCCGAGACCCAAGAAAAGTTGATTGGGCCGCGTTTCGTGGACCAATCATACCACCACCGGAACCACCACCATAAGGTAACACTTTCCTTCCCTTTCTTCTTTTTTATGCATCTATGCATTAATTCATACATTGAGGACAATGCATGAGATAGGTGTGGGGGAGGGTCTAACATAACTTTTCTTTTTCTTTAAAATGAAAAAAAATTAACATTTTTCTTTACTTTTAAAAACTTTTTGAAAAATAGAAACAATATTTTGACTTATTTTTGTAAGAAATTAAGTTAATTTTAAGGAATAGGAAAATCCAAATTAGGATTTCTTATACTTGGTCCAAATAAGATTATTTGTTTGATTTTTAGAGTTAGGAAGATAATTTGTCAAAGTAATTTGGTCTTGATCTTTACCTTGATGAAATATGCACACTTCATACACTTACACACTTAGGGTTCAAAAACAAAGATTCTTATGCCTTATAAAAATAAAAAAAAAAAAATGATGAATAAGTCTAATTATTGATTAGCTAGGTGCTTTGGCCTAAGCAAGCCTTAGTATTTATGCGAAAGATGATTAGATAAGTTTGAGAAAAAAATGAATAAATCTAATTATTGATTAGCTAGGTGCTTTGGCCTAAGCAAGCCTTAGTATTTATGCGAAAGATAATTAGATCCTCTGATTAACCTGGGTATTTGTGCCTAATAAAGCATAAGTATTCACGCCTAAAAGAAATTCATATAATAAAATCCTTAGTTATTTCAAGGGATTCATATAATACCCGCCATCTCCAGCGTTCCCAAGCTGACCACCAAAGGCTGATTGGCGATTTCAAGGAATCTGAAATTGTCATACAGAGTGCAGAGCAGGTTATTGCCACTGCTAGAGCTACCATTGCCAGGGCACAAGCCTTGATCGAAGCCAATGAGCAGAAGCTTATCGCTGTTAGAAAAAGGCTGGAGGGGCTAGAAACTGCCAGGATACAGGCTGAAGAAAACCTCTCTACTCATTCCTCCAGATTGAGTCTCTTCAAGAGCAACTGGCTGCGAAGAGATTTTTGTCTGAGAAGGAGCTGCGGGTTCAAGCTCTGATGGAGGCTGAAAGGGTACGTCAGCACGAGATGTACCGTCTCCGAGAACAAATCCGTTCTTTGGCGGAGCAAGATTATTAGCCTTCTTCTCCTTTTTGTAATATTCACCCCTTTTTTTTAACACTCTATTTGCCAAGAGTGTCTGTATTACTTTTATAATTTTTGAATCAAATAATAAAAGTCTTCGAAATTTTGTTCCATCTTCATCTTTTCAAGTTTTTTACTCGCTGTGGATGAACTCAATTTTCATAACCGTAGTCTTTGACTGTTTGTAAAACGTAGTCTTTAGTCGGCCATGAATAACAAACTTAGGCTGAACTGAGTTCTTAAGCGAGACGCGGTTTTCATTCATAGTGGAGACGCGATCCTGGGAGACGCGACCCTAAGTCATTACTGAAGACGCCGTTCAGGCTTATCAAGGAAGACGCGCGAACCTTTCTTTTCGATAAGGGCGCAGCTCTGGCTTAAGGACAAAAAGGCATTATTCTGAAACATGAATTTGTGTTCTTTAATAAAGGGGACGCGACCTTCATATTTATGAAAGGATGCAGATCCATAGACGCGGCCCTTGATTCTGTCAGGATGCAGTGGAGACGCGGTCTTAGGCTCCTCAAAAACTAACGCATGGATCTCAGCTAATTGATGGGAATGCGACACTAGCTCAGTAGAGACGCGTCTCTGGACCCTTGATAAGGAACAAACTCAGGCTGTATTGAGCTTATAATGAAGGCACGACTTTTGTTTCGCAATGGAGACGCAATTTCGGGCTCCTCGAGAACGACATGGGCCTTCTCTGGTCGTTGAGGACGCAAGCTTCAGAATGTAGCTTTCAAGTTGATGCGGAGTCAGGACGCAACCTCTGAATGGGTCCAATTCGCTGAGGAGACGCGGCTCCGAATCATTCCCAGAGACGCGGTCATAGCCCTTCCGAAAGGACTGAAAGGAATGTAGTTTTTCAGGTTCGTGAAAGGACGCGGATCTCAGGACGCGACCTTTGAATCTGTGTTTGACGCAACCTCCCAAGCGTCGCATGCAGCTTCGTCTTAAAGATCTTGTTAGATCTTTAAATGCCAAGTCGACGTTGACGATTAGGGACTCGTGTCCTTCGATGTTTCCCGAAACGGCAATCCACACGTCAGCTCTTTATTGGGCTTCGACGTTCGTGCAAGAATTAAGGCTGATGGCTCTGATTTTTACGCTATTAATTACAGGCCTTATGGTTTGCCTATAAATAGGCCTCGCCCCCTTAACAGTCCATTACTTAGACTGTTTCCCCTTGAGAGCAGGCGCTCTGAGGGTCTTCATCTTGACTTAATCTTCTTCCTTCAATGGGATGTACCCCCATGGATAGCGAAAACTCAAAGCTTTCATGCTTTTCTTTAATCTTTCCTGAAGATTATCACTGTCAAGTGATTTCAAGATCAAAAAGTGTCCCTCTGAGTACCTTTTATATCCGCGTCTTGATGTAGAAAGTTCAACCTCTGGAAGGTTCTTTTGCGGGTAGGAATTACTTGTTACCATGAAATACTCAGCCCAATTGAGTTTCGGTTTTCCTGTCCCTTGAAGAGATTCACTCTCTTGACCTTCTCTTGAAGCCCGACTGGTGTGCCCATTATTTGGAAGTCGCGCCTTTTAGATTTCTTGATTAAACACGAGTTGACTGAGTCTGAACTCTAACTCAAAGTTCTTTGGACGCAAGTGTGATGAACTCTGTACCTGGACTGTGAGACGCGAGCTTTGTATATAGAGCTCGCGTTTGAGGTTGTTGACTTAAAAGAATTTTAATTCTGGGAAAGGGCTTCAGACTTGGATGTAGCAACCCTTGTTTCTCGAATAAGGATGTGGCAACTTTCGCGTCTGGTTCTCTTTGTGTCTCTTATTTTAGACGCGGGTCTAATACTAGACCGCGTTCAGATCTGTGTGTATCTGAAGTCCATAACTTCGATCGCTCCTGTTTCTATCGTAATAGGATTTCAACTTTCTGCGCGGGTCATCCCTGCGTCTGAAGTTTACAGCTATAGCCGCGTCTGTTCTTCAGTTTTTCTGTTTCAGAATTCCAACCTTCCAGTTTTTACTTCTTGCAGGTAACCTTAATCAGCCCTTTGCACATTCGCTAGGCCCTTGGGAGAATATATCGGCCAGCGAACTTGTTCGATGGTCGATCACTGGAGGAGAAGTCAAGGCTCCTGTTTATGGGCGACGAGGATTTACGCGACTGATGACATCCATCAAGACCTCATTGGACATGATGCACCAGCAGTGTCCACGGGTTGTCATGGTCACAGTGGGTATAGTGGTGGGTATGGTCCTCTTGCAGGTCACGGGAAAGAGGACGTCACCTGTAAGGTCTCGGATTCTCCCTTCACCAATCTTACCCCAGAAGTGACATCGATGAAAAATCCATGTTCATTGGATGACTTTCTGGTGGTAGAGATGTTCATCAATGAAGAATCATGACCTATACCAGTTGGTCGGGTGGAATCAGAAGGCTTCGCTGCATTTCGACCTCAAGAAACACCATTGTTCTTGGTCAACGACGGACTCCTTTGATGTTTACGTCATGCATCATGATGTAATCAGCATCCGATCGTCACAGTAGTGCTCAGCCCTTCTTTGGTGCTCTTTCAAACATCTTGTATTTGGAGTAGTGAGACTGCTTTAGGGAGTGAGTGCAACCTTTTACTGAGAGAGAGGAACTTCTTTGTACTCCTTTATTGTAATACTCAATCTTATTGTATAAGAGAGTGTCTTGTATCACTTTCATACGTCTGAATATAAATAAAAGCGACACTTTTTCCTTGTCTTCTTCTATTGTCTTGAATTCTTTTTTTGCATTGAAAATCAGACAAATAGAAGTAAAGGATCTTTGACTTGCTAAAAATATGATAATAATCTTAACGAGTCAAAGTTTGTAGAAAAATCCCGTTTTAAGAATTCAACAATGCTGTCAGAGGTGTGATATTAACTTGACAGGAGTAAGATAATTCTTATGGACCTGCCAATCTATTAAATGAGAATGACAAGTGAAATTTGTACCCCCAGGGAGGATGAGTTTTCATCAGAGGTTTGGAATTAACTTGACTAAGACCCAGCTGGGAAATTAGTGAAAACACTGTTAACGGTGTAATGTTAACCTAACAATATTTTTTTTTAAGTAGACTTGTTACTCTGTTGACGAGAATAACAAGTGAGACTAGACTCGCGGGGAATCTAGGAGGAATTTTTCCATTAGAGGTGTGATATTAACTTAACGACTTGAATATAGTCTTGTCAGAAGTGTGATGTTAACTTAACAAGGGTGTGAGTCAAAGGTGTGATATTAACTTAACTCAAGAATGTTCCAGCTTCATTTGTAAGTGTCACTGTCATAGGTGTAATGTTTAACTTGACAGTGAGGGTAATACTAGAGGTGTAATTTTGAACTTGGCATTGGTCATCTCGATTTCGACAAGGAAGCCCGAGGGAAAGTCATGGCCATAGGTGTATTGTTGAACTTAGGAATGACTTGGACGCTAGAGGTGTGATGTTAAACTTAGCATCGCTCATTTCAGCTTCGATATGGAAGTCTGAGGGAAATGACTGTCAGAGGTTTAATATTGAACTTGACAGCAACTTAATCACTATTAGAAGTGTAATGTTAAACTTAACAGTAATTTGTCAGAGGTGTGGTATTAACTTGACAAAAATTGGCTTGAGATAGGAGCAATTTGAGGACCTGACATTCTACTGATGAGAAGTGACAAGTAGAATTTAAAATATCAGAGGTGTAATTTTAACTTGACAGTGATTGATTTGCGATATAAGCAATTTTAAAAACTTGTCATTCTATTAATGAGAATTGACAAGTGAAGTTTGAAGTGTCAGAGGTGTAGTGTTAACTTGACAAATTTGAAGGCTTGCTACTCCATCTAGAGTTGAGACAAGTAAGGTTTGTACTTAGTAGGGAGTATTGAGATTTTTCATTGCAAGAGGTATAATGTTAACGTAGCAATGACCGTATTTTGTAGACCTACCATTCTGTGTATGAGAATTGGTAAGGGATTTTAGAGGAGAGAGTGGGACCAAGTCTACTTAAGATTTTTAGCAAACCCTCAGCTATCAACAGATTTGGTGTGCCTTTACCAACTACCGTTTGAGTTGGGCTAGCCATGTTATTCTCCTCAGCATGATGAGTTATCGAAGACTTATGTTGGGCTTAGAAGCCAACATTTTCCTCTATCCTTAGCCGTCGGAGATGCCGGATATTAATTAGGAGAGCAATACTAAAACCCAAATTTTGCCTTTTCTTTCTTTCTCAATATTTACATCATACATCATGGTGCAGTCAGTGCCCGATTAGCTTGTCACTGATCTATCGTGATGTGATCTAGTAAAGGAAAGAAACTTTTCTTGGATCTGGAGCTTCGATCAGAGGTGTAATATTAACTTGATCGGAGGAAAAGTACTATTAAGGATAGTATTTTTTCAGGAATCTGTCGTTAATTGGCATCATGAGTGTATCACCGTTTGAAGTTATGAGGTGATATGCTCCATTTGAGTAGACTGACTCTACTACAAATGGTCCTTCCCATTTGGGCTGGAATTTTTCTTTTGTCTTATGTGTCATTACCATAGGTCTTCTGACGGCTAAGACAAGGTCACCTTTCTTGAAAGTTCGCGCCTTAACTTTCTTGTTGAAGGTTCTGGTAATTCGGGCTTGGTAGAGTTCGATTTGTTGTTAGGCCTACAGACGTTTGTAACTAAGGCTTCCAGTTCTTGGAGTCGCAGTCGATGCTTCTCCTCCTTTGTCATCTCTGTTGTCAAGGCGACACGTAGAGATGGAATTTAGATTTCTAGTGGAAGCATGACTTCACACCCATCTACCAAAGAAAATGGTGTAGCTTTTGTTGGGGTTCGAACAGTTGTGCGGTAGGCCCATAAGCATTCACCTAATTTGTCGTCCCAGTCACGCTGACTTTTCGAGACGAATTTCTTAAGAAGCTTGCCAATGGTCTTGTTGAAAGCTTCTGCGAGACCATTAGCGGCGGGATAGTATGCCGTTGAGGACACTCTGGATTCTGAATTTAGTGCAGAACCTTTGGAAAGCCTGACTGACGAACTGGGGTCCATTGTCATGGACAATTCGCCGAGGTATACCAAAACGGTAGATGACGTGATGTTTAACGAATTTGATCACATCAGATGACTTTACCTCCCTCAAAGGAATGGCTTCAGCCCATTTAGAGAAGTAATCGGTTATGGCTAAAATGAACCGATGTCCTTTTGATGATGGTGGGCTGATAGGGCCAACTACGTCCATGTCCCACATCTTAAATGGCCAGGTAGAAGTTGTAGAGTGGAGGTATCCTGGTGCTTGATGGATGAAATCGCCATGCACTTGGCAGGCGTGATATCTTTTGGCATAAGTGATGGCGTCAGGGATCATCTTAGGCCAATAATATCCCAACCTTTGGAGTCGATCCCCAAGTTTTGGACCAGGTTGATAGGCTCCACACATGCTGTCATGCGCTTCTTTCAATACCTCCTGTGCCTCTTCTTGTGATAGGCAGCGAAGCAAGATCCCGTCATGCGACCGATGATACAGTGTTCGCGTGATCGCATTATAGTAGAATTTGGGGGCTTTCCTTCTAATGGCAGCCGCTTCTTTGGTATCATCAGGAAGGATGCCGTACAAGACATAATCAATGTAAGGGAATCGCCAATCCCTAGGCTCTGGGCCAGTTGACGACTCAAGAGCTTCTTTGACTTGACAGTCTCCTGTCAGCTTCTGGTAATCCTCAGAAGCGATTCTTGGGCAATACAAGTCGTGACTGTGGACAAGTATTTTCTCTACTACTCCAGTTGGAAGGGCTAAAGAGGCAGCGAGAGACACCAGTGCATCTGCATGCGCATTTCGCTGGCGGGGTACATGGTTGATGTAAAAGTTTATGAACCTCTCGGCCATGTAGACAGTTGCGTTGTAATAGGGTACTAGATCTTCATGTCTGACTTCGTACTCTCCACTCCTGCTACGACATGTCCTTTCGGGCCTGTTCTCGATGCACCGTCAAAGAAAAGTTGCCATACTTGTCTTTGAAAAGATGTTTGGGTTAGACAAACTTCAGCGACCTCGTCTGGGAGATCCTTGTAAAGTTCGGTTGTCCTCGGATCTGGATGCTCAGCCAGGAAATCCGCCACCGCTTGTCCCTTCACGGCTTTTTGTGGTAAAAAGCGCATTTCATATTGGGATAGCAGTATGGCCCATTTTGCCAATCGGCCGTTTAACGACGATGGCTTTGTCATGAGTAGCCTTAAAGGATTAACCTTTGATATGACGTTTATAATTTGGCCTACCAAGTAGTGTCGCATTTTCTGGACAGCGAACACCAATGCCAAGCATTCCTTCTTGATCGGGTTGTATCAATGTTCGGCCCCGATCATAGTTCTACTTAAATAATAGATTGCTTGCTTGTGTCCTTGATCATTATTCTGGGCTAGTAAAGCTTCTAGAGAATGATCCATTGCTCGGACGTATATCAGGAAAGGTTTTTCGGACACCGGAGCTGTAAGGACTGGTGGTTGCGTGAGGTATCATTTGATTTCCTCAAACGCTTGTTGGTAAGCATCATCCCAAATGAACGAGACACCTTTTTTCATTAATTTGGTAAAGGGTTGGCATCTTCCGGAGTGATTTGAGATGAACCTTCGGATGAATGCCATTCGTCCTTGCAATCCCCTAAGTTCTCTGAGGTTCCGCGGAGGTTGCATCTCCTGGATAGCGCGAACTTTTTCCGGGTCCAAATGAATTCCTGTGGAAGTTACCACAAACTCTAGGAATTTGCCGCTGGCCACTCCCAGGAAGGATTTGGCGGGGTTCATCTTCAACTGATGGGCCCGCATGATGTCGAAGATAGCCTTCAAATCGGTTATATGATCACCTTTGGCGCGACTTTTCACTGCAATGTCGTCAACATAGCATTCCACTGTTTTACGCATGTGCTCGTGAAAAATGGCATTCATGGCCCTCTGATATGTAGGCCCTACATTCTTCAGTCCGAAGGGCATGATGGTGTAGCAGTCTACCCCCAGTGGTGTCCTGAAAGAAGTATGTTTTTCATCATCAGGGTACATTTTGATTTGGTTATACCCTGAGAATCCATCCATGAAGGATATTCGCTCAAATCCACACGTATTGTCAATCATGACATCCGTGATTGGGAGAGGGAATTCGTCTTTGAGACAGGCCTCGTTTAGATCGCGAAAATCAATACAAATCTGGATCTTTTCATTCTTTTTGGCAACGGGGACGATATTGGCTACCCAATCAGGATGTTGTTCTTCCCTAATGAAACCAGAGTCTATAAGTTTTTTGACTTCTGACTGAATTGCCTCCATTAATTCTGAACGAAACCGTCGCTGCTGTTGTTTGACTGGCTTTACGTCTGAATTAATGTTTAGCCGATGCATAGCCACTCGAGGATCAAGTCCAGGCATGTCCTCGTAATTTTAGGCAAACACATCTATATATTCTCGCACAAGAGATATTAAATCTTCTTTCTCGGAGGGTGACAGGCTTTCGCTTGTAAAGATGGGCTTAGGATTAGCCTCATCTCCTAGATTAATCTCGGCAACCATATCCTCCGTGGGTGGCTCGCGCTGTTCAAAGCGAGTATCCCAAAGAGTATCTAAGTGTTTGATCCAAGGATCTGTATCAGACTGGATCATCTCTTCATCTCTGTCTTCCAGGTGGTTTGTTGAAACCATATTCACTGAAAGTTCTCTGAAGATATTGTCGACACTAACATCTGACTCCCACGATGCCGTGCCCGATGAGTAATGGCGTAATGACTCTTCAGACTCAGAATCTGATGGGATCAGAGTTGACACATAGCCCAACCTCCTGCAAGTTCGATGATAATAATCAGGAGTTTTCCCTTTCGGAACGAAAGATCGGAGTAGTGTTCTCCTTCCTTTGTCGAAGTTCAACCCAAGACCGTTTGTCAGATCATACCCCATGCTTTCCATCATTTTGAGTACATTTGGCTCATAATGAACGAACTGAGGGGGTTCCTTCTCGCTTTCTGATTCTTCACAAGACATCGGCTCGGATTTGATTCGTCCGAAAAGAATTGGTTTTTGGCCTTTCCGTCTTGCTGGAACCATGAATATTGATTCTTGCACTTCACCGACATCTTGGCACGTTTTGAAGGATGACTTCACTGGTACATGCAATGATGTCAAAATATCCATTACCGACCAGGGGTCATCATCCACTTCAGTACTAGTGTCTGACAGCACTGAATCAGAAGCGAACACAGAAAAATAAGCCAAATCTAATTCTTCATTAATATACCATCCACCTACATCATTGGCGGTGTTATCAACATCGAGCTTATTAATGCTCGTTACAAGTGGATCTAGTTCCCACATGCACTCTTCTTTCTCTGGATCGGTGTCAGCTTCATTACCAGAGTCTGGCTCCTCTGGTTACGGGATCTCATTTGTTTCCACAGAGTCCCAGTACAGGAGAGAGTCTATGAAATAGTTCTCGACTCCCTTGAACGGATGCCTTTCGGCAATCAACGTTCGTACCTTTCCACTCCCGTCGATGTATTTCATGACTTGGTGGAGAGTGGAGGGAACAATGGAATTACGATGAATCCATGGTCGTCCCAGCAGTAAATTGTACGAGGTGTCAGCATCGATCACGTAGCACGTCACTTCCAACTTTAAGTCCCCAATTTGACATTTGAGCTTGATCTTCCCCATTGGGCGGGTACCATTGGTAGTCTAGGTGGCGCTCAACCGGTGGGTAGGAATCCCTAAATGTTGCATGACCCGGCGAGGCATAATGCTCAATGCGGACCCTGGATCTACCTGAACGCGGCTTACTTCAGATGATCCAATGTACCCTGTGAAGTATAGGGGTCGATCATTTTTCCCTTTAACCTGCATATCATCCGCCGTGAAAGTGATGCAGGGAACATTTTAGGAGGCATGGAGGCAATCCTCTGCATCTTCCTCCCGTGGTCCAGCCGGTACCTGGGTCATGAAAACCTCAGCGACAGCTAGAGCCTCTCTCAAAGCTTCTCTGGTTGACTTTGATAGCCTTAGGAGCTCGTAAAGAGTAATTCGGGCTGGGATATTGGCCAGTTGAGTCAGGACGTCAAAGCGGTAAGGTGTTGTGGATCCTTCCGCGTTGTCTTTTGAGAGAGCTTTAGAAAATTGAAGCTCTTTCTGTCTCTCCACGGGTTATTTTGTGGAGGGCTTGGCTGACTTTGTAGCGGGTTTTAGAGGGGTTGCTGCCATTTCGTCATACTTTTTCAAATATGACTGGCCCGAACGAGTTTCCGCCATAAGTTGATTGGGTTCCGCGGCGAGAACTATTATTTCCTCTTCTGAATCAGTTCAGTAGTGAGGGAACATCAGTTTCTGCTTCTCAGAAAGAAACACACACCACATTGCAGGATGAAGCCTTCGCCTTGCCTTTGACCTTTTGCTGGTAATAGTGGTCCATTGCTGGCCATCCACAAGATCGGGATGAACCCACATAACTTCCCCCTGAGGTGTGGGGACAGGTACAAGACCCTTCTCTTGCTGATGGTGAGGGTCTATTTTGATCATTCTTAGTTCCCCTTTTGGGATGGGGACTACTCCAGAGGGTGTTGGAGGTTGTCTTCCAAACTGGAGGAATGACGTCATATTGGCCGTAACTTTCTTCTGCTCTAGACGAAGTTTCAATACCTCCACATCAATTAGAACCTGAAGGATGTCTTTGAAGACATAACAGCTCTTGGCGGGGTGTCCCAGCATCCTATGATACAAGCAGTAGTTGGGATTATCGATTTTACCGACTTCTTCAAGACGTCTAGCTTCAGGAAGTTTCAATTTGTTGCTCTTATTAAGTAATTTGAACAGCGAGTCAACATGTTCGTCCTTGAAGGAATACTGCTTACTGGCACACGGCTGGCTTGAAGAGCCACTTCCCTTGACCGGTTGAGGCTTGACAAGGAATTTGACTTCTGTCGCCAAGTTATCCTTCCTTTTTGTTTGAAGGGATGCGTCTGGCGTACGCCTTGTCGACCTTTCGGGTCTGGGCTTGTTTTCTTCTGCCCTAACCCTTGCGACAATTTCTTCAGGCTATTCACCTTGCTGGACCAATTGTTTCCAGGTGCGGCTTTCAGCAACTCCTATTTGGGCGAGGAGCAAAGTTTGTAGATTGTGGCGGCATGTTTCCACCAGGTGACCTGGGTCATACCGCTAGGACATCGGAGTGCTACATTCTAAAATCTTTCTATAAATGATTTGACGGACTTCCCTTTCGCTGTTTTGTAGCCAAAAGAGTAGGCATTGTGACCTCCGAGTCGTCTTCAAAGAAGCTTGTCAGGAAAAGCTTCTCCAAATCACCCTAATTTTTAATGGAGCCGTCTGGGAGCTTCATGAACCATTCAAAGGCAAGCCTTTTTAGGGTGCCGATGAACAAACGTGCCAAGATGGCATCGTTATCTACCACATTTCCCGTCTAAGACTTAAAGTAGTAGATATGTTGGTTCGGTGACCCTTTGTCGTCGAATTCTTGGAGGGTCGGAGCTTTGAACTTGGGAGGGTATGGAACAAGGTCCCACTCAGCTGGATATGGCCGGACCACTCCTGCTTCTTGGAGGCCTTTTCGATTAGTAAGGGCCTCGAGACGTTGCTCTAATTGATTCATTCTTTTAGAATGAACCCCTCCATGGTCCTGGTTGTCTTTCTCTTTGGACGAGGATTTAGACGAGCCAGAAGTAGATTGCTCTTCCTCCTCAATATGTACAGAAGATGAGCTTTCTCCCTCTTTTCGTTTGCCTTTAGACTTTCTAGAGGAGGCTTTGTCGGTTGACTTCCTCTTGTCTTCAAGCAATTGTGCAATCATCTGCTTGAGGGTATCGATAGATTCTTATTGAGCACGAATCATCTCGAATTGTTCCTTCTGGACCTGGGCTTGCTGCTCCAAGCGCATGGCTGTCTCCTAAGGAGTATTTGTCATATATATAAAGGCCTCCTTCTCTATGGAAGAGTTTGAAGCCTGTGACTCTGCAATAGCGGAATGCGAGTCATTTACTTTAATGCCCCGAGCCAGGGCACTGTAATTGATCGGGGCAATTACCCCAGTCCGAGTGCGAGTATATCGGTACACTCCTGGTTCTGTGTCAAACTCATCGTAGCTAACCATAGGTTGCTTTCCCCTACTCCTGCTTGTCATGTTTACAGTAATTTCAGGGTACTCAGTGTCAGAGAAAGTCCTCCTTCTGTGGGAGCAATTTCTTTTAGCTGATCAGGGAGCTAGAGTCAGCTGTCTGGATTTAGACTGTTGGCTTGCACGTGAACTGCAACGGCACTCAGAGAGCATTATGATAAGCCGTTCGCAGCAACACGATGGAGTGATCCGACTAGCACTTCTCTTCCTTGTCAAATAATCTCTTAGATCCGTGGGAGGGGGATCGAAGAGATTAGCCTCGGATTGTCGAGGGTTTTTCAACTTGCGAGAGTTCTCCTTGCTTCGCAAAGCTGAGACGCAAGGTTCTGAGACGTGGGGCTCATGAACGCAACTCCTGCATCACGGCTCTAGAACGTGAGTCTGGCGTCTCTGTTGAGAAGAGACGCGACTCTCGTGCTGCCAATTGTCGCATATGGATAGAGATGCTTGAGAAACGCAGGGCTGCTGGGTCCTGCGTACAGAGGCGCGGGTCTCGTGTCTTTGACAAAAAGCACGGACTTCGCATTACTGCTTGTGGCATTTAGGAAACGGTGCTTCAGAAACGCGAGCTTGGTGAATCTCACGTTTAGGTTGCCAAACGCGTACTTCACGCGTCTGACATGGTTCAGAAGAGACGCCGTTCGGAACCTCGCGTCTTACCTCTATTGGACAAAATGTTGTTCCAACTTGTAGTTGACGCATACGCCGCCTCTATCGCCGCTCGGCATTCCGGTTACATCGTGTGGGTTGAAGGGAACCCCCGGTAACCTGGCGCTGAGGAAGGGGATGAACAGGCTGAACATCAAGAACGTTAACCACGCGGGTCTCCTGAGAGACGTTGACGCGGGCATTACGCATGATGCGATTAGCCACGACATCCTTCTCACCAATCGCGTCTGAGAGGATCTCAAAGCGGACTTGAGAGCAAATCCCCGAAGAGACTTTTCGGTAGACCCGCACCTTTGGGCACTTGGAGCCGGAAGAGAGAAACTTTTCATACTTCGCCTTGTCGAATTTCACGACAAGTGATTCGACCTTTTTTCCCATACAGGTGACGTCACCTTGCGCCATAACTTGCTCGTCAGTAGAGAAAGTAGTCCCCAGCGGAGTCGCCATCTCTTGTTTGGTGGGAGAAAGATCCTCGTAAAATTTCCTTGAATCAAATGAAAGATTATAACAGATTAATACTCCGACTACAAGGGAGAGAAGATGTTCCTAATTGAATCTCCCCTTTGTTTAGTGCTGGGTTCTTGGTGTGGCGGTGGAAAGTGAATCTTATTTTTCGTTGACCGGGGTGAACGTCAGGACCTCTTGGGAATCCTCTCTTTGGATAGCAGACGGAGTAACACAGCTCCTGTCGACCAGGAATCTCAAAGAGATTGTAGGCAAAGATTAACTTGTACGCAGCAAGTTGTTCGAAGAGTTGAACTCTCTCTTTCTTTTCAGTGGAAGTCTTGATGCTTCTATAGCTCACAAGCGAAATTCTTTTCCCAGAATACTCTGATCTACCCACCCCTTCACCCAAGCAAACGGGGCTATTTATAGAGGTTTCAGGGGTGAACGTGCCCCCTAAAAATGCTCCATAATGGGGGGTTAACTTCCTCATTACGTGGGGAGTAATTGACCCAATAACAAGGGCAGTTATAACCGAGACGCAGGTTTCGACCCTCGCATCTTGGTGCCGCAGTGATGCTGAGACGCGGGTTTGGACCCTCGCGCCTTGATGCTGCAGTGAAGCTGAGACGCGGGTTTCGACCCTCGCGCCTTGATGCTGCAGTGATGCTGAGACGCGGGTTTCGACCCTCGCGCCTTGGTGCTGCAGTGATGCTGAGACGCGGGTTTCGACCCTCGTGCCTTGGTGCTGCAGTGATGCTGATACGCGGGTTTCGACCCTCGCGTCTTGGTGCTGCAGTGATGGCTATGATTAGTCCTGTGTCTAGAGTTTGGACTCTGCTTTTTGATGACTTCTCTTTAGTAATTTTTAGACAGCCTACATAGGCGAGTGGTATATTAATGAAGAGTTAAATTTGGCTTACTTTTCTGTATTTGATTCCGATTAGTGCCATCAGACACTAGTACCGAGGTGGATAGTGACCCTGGTAGGCAATGGATGCTCTGACATCATTACATGTACCAATGAAGTCATCCTTCGAAACGTATCAGGATGTCGGTGATGCGCAAGAATTGGTCTTCATGGTCCCAGCAAGACGCAAAGGCCAAAAACCATTGTTTTTGGAAGAATCAAGTCCGAATTGATGTCTCATCAAGAGTCAGAAAGCGAAAATGAATCTCCTCAGTTCACTCATTATGAGCCAAATATGCTCAGGATGATGGGAAACATGGGGTATGATCTGACAAATGGTCCTGGTTTGAACTTCAGCAAAGGGAGAAGAACACTACTACTCTGGTCTTTCGTTCTAAAAGGGAAGCCCCCTCACTATTCCATCGAACTCGCAGGGGTTTGGGCTATGTGTCAACTTCAATTCCGTCAGCCTCTGAGTCTGAAGAGTCATTATACCGTAATCACTCATCTGGCACGTCATCGTGGGAGTCGGATGCTGATACGCGGGTTTCGACCCTCGCGTCTTGGTGCTGCAGTGATGGCTATGATTAGTCCTGTGTCTAGAGTTTGGACTCTGCTTTTTGATGACTTCTCTTTAGTAATTTTTAGACAGCCTACATAGGCGAGTGGTATATTAATGAAGAGTTAAATTGGCTTACTTTTCTGTATTTGATTCCGATTAGTGCCATCAGACACTAGTACCGAGGTGGATAGTGACCCTGGTAGGCAATGGATGCTCTGACATCATTACATGTACCAATGAAGTCATCCTTCGAAACGTATCAGGATGTCGGTGATGCGCAAGAATTGGTCTTCATGGTCCCAGCAAGACGCAAAGGCCAAAAACCAATTGTTTTTGGAAGAATCAAGTCCGAATTGATGTCTCATCAAGAGTCAGAAAGCGAAAATGAATCTCCTCAGTTCACTCATTATGAGCCAAATATGCTCAGGATGATGGGAAACATGGGGTATGATCTGACAAATGGTCCTGGTTTGAACTTCAGCAAAGGAGAAGAACACTACTCTGGTCTTTCGTTCTAAAAGGGAAGCCCCCTCACTATTCCATCGAACTCGCAGGGGTTTGGGCTATGTGTCAACTTCAATTCCGTCAGCCTCTGAGTCTGAAGAGTCATTATACCGTAATCACTCATCTGGCACGTCATCGTGGGAGTCGGATGTTAGTGTGGTTAACCTCTTCACAGAACTTTCAGTAAACATGATATCAGCAAACCACCTGGAAGACGGAGATGAAGAAACGATCCAGTCTGACACAGATCCTTAGATCAAACACTTAAACACTCTCTAGGATATTCGCTTCGAACAACGCGAACCACCCACAGAAGATAAGGTCATCCAGTTTGATCTAGGAGATGTGGCTAATCCTAAGCCCATCTTTATAAGCGAAAGCCTATCATCCCATCCTCCGAGAAAGAAGATTTAATATCTCTTGTGCGGGAGTATATAGATTTTTCGCTTGGAATTACGAGGACATGCCCAGACTTGATCCTCGAGTGGCTATGCATCGCCTTAACATTAATTCGGACATAAAGCTAGTCAAACAGCAACAACGACGGTTTCGTCCAGAAATAATTGAAGCGATCCAGTCAAAAATCAAGAAGCTTATAGATTCTGGCTTCATTAGGGATGAGCAACACCCTGATTGGATAGCCAATATCATCCCCGTTACCAAGAAAAATGGAAAGATCTGGATTTGCATTGATTTTCGCGATTTAAATAAGGCCTGTCCCAAAGACGAATTCCGTCTCCCAATCACGGATGTCATGATTGATAATACGTGCGGGTTTGAACGAATGTCCTTCGTGGATGGATTCTCAGGATAAAATCAAATCAAAATGTACCCTGATGATGATGAAAAGCATACTTCTTTCAGGACACCACTGGGGGTATATTGCTATACTGTCATACCGTTTGGACTGAAAAACGTGGGGGCAACATATCAGAGAGCTATGAATGCAATTTTCCACGAACACATGCGTAAAATAGTGGAATGCTACGTCGACGACATTGTAGTGAAAAGCCGCGCCAAGGGCGACCACATAGCAGATCTGAAGACAGTTTTTGAAATCATGCAGGCACATCAGTTGAAGATGAACCCCCCCAAATCATTCCTGGGGTAGCCAGCGGTAAATTCCTAGAGTTTGTGGTGACATCCAAAGGAATTCACTTAGACCCAGAAAAAGTCCGCGTTGTCTAGGAGATGCAACCTCCAAGAAATCTCAAGAGCTTAGGGGATTGTAAGGGCGACTTGCATACATTCGGAGGTTTATCTCAAATCTCTCTGGAAGATGCCAACCCTTCACTAAATTGATGAAAAAAGCGTCTCATTCATTTGGATGATGCTTGCCAGCAAGCGTTCGAGGAAATCAAATGATACCTCACGCAACCACCTGTCCTTACATCTCCGGTGTCGGAAAACCTTTCCTGCTATATGTCCAAGCGATGGATCATTTCTTAGGAGCTTTACTAGCCTAGAATAATGATCAAGGATATGAACAGGCAATCTACTATCTGAGCAGGACTATGATCGGAACCGAACATTGGTACAACCTGACCGAAAAAGAATGTTTGGCGTTGGTGTTCGCTGTCCAAAAAAGGCGACACTACTTGGTGGGCCAGACTATAAATGTTATGTCAAAAGTCAATCCTTTGAGGTTACTCATAACGAAGCCATCGTCAGCCATCGTCACTAAATGGTCGGCTGGCAAAATGGGCCATACTGCTATCCCAATATGAGATGCACTTTTTACCACAAAAAGCCGTGAAGGGACAAGCGGTGGCAGATTTCCTGGCTGAACATTCGGATCCGAGAGCAACCGAACTATATGAAGATCTCCCAGACGAAGTCGCTGAAGTTTGTCTGACCCAGACGTCTTTTGAAAGTCAGGTGTGGCAACTCTTCTTCGATGGTGCATCGAGAATAGGTCCGCGAGGGCACATCATAGCAGGAGTGGGGTAGTATTGGTCTCCTCACAGAATTATGTAATCCCTCGAGCTTTCTCATTAATCGAGCCCTGCTCCAACAATGTAGCGGAATACAATGCCCTCTTGATTGGAATGCAAATTGTCGATGAGATTGGCGTTAAAATCTCGAAGCATACGGTGACTCTAAACTCATCGTTAACCAAGTTCGCGGGGGAGTATGAAGTCAGACATGAAGACTTAGTACCATATTACAACGCAACTATCTCTATGGCCGAGAGGTTCGAAAACTTTTACATCGGCCATGTACCACACTAGTAAAATACGCATGCAGATGCACTGGCATCTCTCGCTACCTCATTAGCCCTTCCGACCGGAGTAGTAGAGAAAATACTTGTCTACAGCCACGACTTGTATTGCCCAAGAGTCACTTTCAAAGATCGCCAAAGGCTGACAGGAGAATGTCAAGCCAAAATCTCTTGAAACGTCGGCCGGACCAGAGCCTAGGGATAGGCGATTCCCGTACATCGACTATGCCTTGTATGGCATCCTGCCTGATGATCCCAAAGAAGCGACTGTCATTAGAAGGAAAGCCCCCAAATTCTATTATAATGCGATCACGCGAACACTGTATCGCCGATCGCAGACGGGATCCTCCTCCGCTGCCTATCACAAAAGGAGGCACATGAAGTACTTTAAGAAGCGCATGATGGCATGTGTGGAGCTTATCAGCCTGGTCCAAAGCTTGGGGATCGACTCCAAAGACTGGGATATTTTTGGCCTAAAATGATCCTAGATGCCATCACTTGTGCCAAACGATGCTACGCCTGCCAAGTCCATGGTGATTTCATTCATCGAGCATCAGGATATCTCCGCTCTACAACCTCTACCTGGCCATTTGAGATGTGGGGGATGGACGTGATCGGCCCTATCAACCCACCATCATCCAAAGGACATCGGTTCATCTTAGCTATAACCGATTACTTCTCTAAATGGCTGAAGCTATTCCTTTGAGGAGGTAAAGACATCTGATATGATCAAATTTATTAATATCACGTCATCTATCGTTTTAGTGTGCCACGGTGAATTATCCATGACAATGGGCCCCAGTTTGTCAGTCAGGCTTTTCAGAGGTTCTGCAATAAGTTCAGAATCCAGAGTGTGTCTTCAACGGCATACTACCCAGCCGCTAACGGCCTCGTAGAAGCTTTCAACAAAACTATTAGAAAACTTCTCAAGAAATTCGTCTCGAAAAGCTAACGTGACTGGGACGACAGGTTAGGTGAATGCTTATGGGCCTATCGCAGAACTGTCCGAACCCTAACGAAGGCTACACCATTCTCTTTGGTATATGGATGTGAAGTTGTGCTCCCATTAGAAATCCAAATCCCATCTGTACGTGTTGCCTTGGAAATCGAGATGACAAATGAAGAGAAGCATCAACTGCGACTGCAAGAACTGGAAGCGTTGGAATGTAAACGCTTGCAAGCTCAACAGCAAATCGACCTCTATCAAGCTCGAATTACCAGATCCTTTAACAAGAAAGTCAATGAGCGAACTTTCAAGAAAGGTGATCTTGTCTTAGCCGTCAGAAGATCTATGGTGATGATACATAAGATAAAAGAAAATTTCCAACCCAAATGGGAAAGACCATTTGTAGTAGAGTCGGTCTACTCAAATCGAGTATATCGCCTTATAACCTCAGATGGTGATACGCTCATGATGCCAATCAATGGAAAATTCTTAAAGAAATACCATCCTTGATAGCACTCTTCTCCCGATCAGGTTAATATTACACCACTGACCGAAGCTTCAGATTCAAGATCAACACTAAGGAAGCTTTCTTCCTCTACTGGATCACATCATGGTCAATCAGCATCAAGCTAATCAAGCGTTGGTTACATCATGATGCATGATGTAAATATTGAAGAAGGAACAAAATGCAAAACTTTAGTTTTAGTTTAATTACCCTTCTACTGACATCCGACGCCTCCGATGGCCAAGGGTAGAGGAAAATGTTGGCTTTTAAGTCCAACATAAGTCTTCGACAACTCATCATGCTGAGGGAATAGCATGGCTAGCCTAACTCAAACGGTGGTTGGTAAAGTCCCATCAATCCGTTGATAGCTGAGGGTTTGCTAAAAATCCTAAGGGACTTGGTCTCATTCTCTCCTCCAAAATCTCCTACCAATTCTCACCTATAGAATGGTTGGCCACAAAAAAAAAACACTGTGTTCATTTCCCTAATGAAATGAACGTGGATTCAGTCAAGTTAATATTACACCTCTGACAAACTAGATATTTCCAATCCCCAGTGGATTCAATCAAGTTAATATTAAACCTTTGATAACAAAACTCATTAGTAATCCTCAATATTATGTTAATACTACACCTCTAATGGCAATTTTCTCATGTCTCAGGAAATCAACGATTGTCATGTTAATATTAAACCTCTGACAGTTCATTTTACTTTCCACCCAAAATCCCCTACCAATTCTCTTCCATAGAGTGGTAGGTCCACAAATATAATCATTGTTATGTTAACACTACACCTCTATAATGAAAAATTTTAATACTCCCCAACGGGTACTAACTTCACTTGTCTCTCCTCTACATGGAGTCATAAGTCCTCCAAATTGCTCCTATCGTAGATCAATTCTTGTCAAGTTAAAATTACACCTCTGACATTCTAAATTTCACTTGTCAATTCTCATCAATAGAATGACAAGCCCTTAAAATTGCTCCTATCGCAAACCATTCTTGTCAAGTTTAAATTACACCTCTGACAAATTACTGTTAAGTTTAACACCACACCTCTAATAGTGGTTAAGTTGCTGCCAAGTTCAATACTAAACCTCTGACAATCACTTTTCCTTAGACTTCCATATCGAAGTTGAAATGAGCGATACTAAGTTTAACATCACACCTCTAGTGTCTGGTTCATTGCTAAGTTCAATAATACACCTATGACAATGACTTTCCCTCGAACTTCCATATCGAAGTCGAGATGACCAATGCCAAGTTCAAAATTATACCTCTAGCATTACCTTCTGATCGGTCGCTAAGATTGCACATTTATTATCATATTCTCATACTATTATTAAATAAACTCTGCTTGTTCCTAATTATTGTTTAATTTATTTGTAGGCCCATTCCTAAAGAGAGTGAAGAAAAATGAGCCCAAAAGCCCATCAAATTCTGAATTAAATCAGAATAAAGTCGAAATCAATGAATCAGGGTAAATCTTGGCAAATCTGAGAGGTTGAAAACTGGTTGAAATGAATCATTCCAATCAAGCGGTTGAAGCCAAAGATCAAAGGCCATTTTGTCAAAATCTCGGACTTAAACTGCAAATCCAGCTGAAGATAAATACAAGTCGCGAAGCCGGGGAGTTCCACCAACAGGGTGTGGCCACCTGGCCACACCCTGGCCGCGAAAACGCGGCCAAAGCCGCATTTTCGCAGCTTTGTTGGTAAGTTAGGGGGAGCGTTTGCTCCCCCTATCTTCATACGCTCCTATAGGTTGGTTTTTACCTATAAATACTGGGATTTTCAGAGCCAAATGGGGAGGACCATGCAGAGATAGGATTTATTCCAGTTTTTCATTCTTTGTAATGTAGGTTTTTGTTTTCTTTTGATGTAATTTTTATTTCTTTGTAAGTATAGTTTAGACTGAGATTCATGTAAGTAAGAGAGAGAGGCTTATGTTGAGAGTGACACCGATGTACCTCCTCCTTTCTTCCATCGTTTCTGCAAGCAATAAAGGTAACTTTTTTTTTATGTTTGTCTTTATTTTTGTTTCCTTCTTCTTCTTTCTACTTTTCCTCTTTTGGTTATGATGAGCATTCAAGTGAATCTAGAAGCATCAGTATAACAATGTTTGTGTGAGTGCCAACGATATTTCATGATGATGTTCTCCTCCTCAAGACTCCGTATCATTTCATTCTTGTTCATCTTGATGATGTAATGTGATTGGGGACTGAGCTCGTCTTTAGGCTTATGCGTTGAACGCCTCCGAAGTAAGGTAGAACATGCAAGGGTTCCAGGTAAGTCATCAACCAAAGGAGGTAAGTATTTCTTAATCTTTTCTTTCTTTTCTTTTATTTCTTTAGTTTAGATCACCAACACCAACAACACCCACTTCTTTTATCACTCTTTTTCAATTTCATTTGTACATATCACCTCTATTTTCTCCACCTTCTCTATCTATCACTTTCTTCCTAACTTAACTATAACTCTTTTTTTTTTCATTTCTTTTTAAGAACTAAAAGAAGATCTTTAACCATTCTTTGTAACTTAAAAGAGTACTTGCTAAAAAAGCTTCCATCGCTAGTCCCTCCTTGTGGATCACGACTCGCATGGCCACTTGCTAATGCGGTAGAATTGAGCACTTGCACTCTTTATTTTAAGTTCTGAAATTCTGTATTTTTGTGCAGGTTTAACCTCAATCAATTTTGGCGCGTTGTCGGGGAGGGACGGTAAGTTATTCTCTTTTTGGATTTACATTTTTGGTTAACTTTCTTTTTTATTTTTGGTGTACAAGCTTGACAACAAGGAATGTTTGCTGCAGTGGAAATATAAGTGCCTTGACTCTGCTCAAGAAAGCAGAGCCAAGAAGCCCTCAGATTTGCTACATTCATGTGGAAATCTGAGTGAACTACTAACCTGTATTTTTTACAGGTTGGTTGTAGTGCAAAGTTTAATATCTGTAGCATTATTTCCTTATTTGTCTCACTGTATTTGCTTTCTAACCTCAACAGTAAAATGATGATTGTAAATGTTAAAAAAATGATTTAGACTTTGCATTTAGGCACGCGTCTATTTCATTACATTTTCTATTTACTGTTGAAGAGTGCTGGAGCAAAGGTACGTGTGCATAGCATTTAGTATAAGAACACTTTTGGATTGTTTACATTACTTAAGTGTTGCTTTTCTTGTACACTGCACTAAATCAATCTTAAGGGCTTGTCCTATAAACAAGATAAGGTAGGGAAGTCATTACCCTCCCTTAGCCCACAAACAATCTCCTCACTCACTAACCCAAGCCTAACTAAAAATGAGTAGACGTTGGCCTAGGGACATCTCGGACTCAATTAGGAGATTTATCCTAAGGGGAAAGGTGTTGGAATTTGACTCCTGCCAAATCAGTGTCTAGGAAGGGGATTAAGGGCCGAAAGCCCGAAGGGTGGTGGTTACTTAATTAAGGAACGTCTTTGACGGATAACCTCCCACTAATCTTGCCCTGACCTGGCTGATTAGCTTATGGTCAAAGTCTGCATTATACCTCCCATGGACAGTCTAACCAGTTAGGAGTCGTCTAGGTCATAGGT